>JAVJAQ010004310.1:0-42966 GCA_032362365.1 Zygogramma bicolorata | reverse complement strand
GTATTTCTCAAAAATTTGTTCCTGTATTGTATGCCGAGGAATTATTCATATGCCTTCAGCTATTGTTGATGGGTGTAGTTTAACAGTAAAAGATTCATTATACACGTTTCCATTGAAAAAGGGCGATTCGCGTCGTTAACGGGTAAGGGGTTTCCAGAAACATAAAAAATTGATTTGTTTTTTCGTTCCCACGGTTCACAAAATTTTCTTTTAATGTAATGAGATATTTATTCTCGTGTTAATTTGAAGATGAAAGTAATAGACCACCTGAAGTAGCTATATATCTTCAGAAATCTGAGTCAATAATTTCTGTTTATGAATTCGAACTACCTTTCATCTTGCAAAAAGCAGAGCATCAGTGCTATCAGTTCACTTCCTCTTCAATCACAATCCACTCATCATTCTACGAAATGCTCAATAAATAATAATGCTGAGAGAGAGTCTACCTATTAAATTACAACAATACGCGCTGGCGAACATAATTACTTATGCAGATGGCTCACGTCTGCGATGAAAGCATCTCCAAACCTTTTATCAAGCAACTCGAAGCTACTACGCGAAAGTTCCAAGTTTGTTAATTCAAGTTCTGGTGTGTTTTAGCACTCTACCTCGTACGACTTTCAGGCTACTGTATTCGAAAGTCCACAGCAGTTTTGTCTGTCTTAACAGCTTCGACTCGGTTCTAGAACATACAGGGCTCCGCAACGAAAACCTTTTTTTTCTAGTCAGATAGGAGCAATAAAAATTATTCGAGGGCACATTTTTCGTCTCGAGGAACATTCGTTACCAGTACGAACTTCCATTTTCTGTATAATTCACTGAAGAATCTAAGAAGTGCATGCAATAACAGAAACTTTAAAGAAGTTTTAATACCTTTTTTTGTGAAAGAACCTATTACAGTTCATCAGAGTACTATCAAGATACATTTGATTCAACTTGTGTCTAACACGTAATACATTTCATGCAATCAATATTGGAAATTTCACAAATAAACTCTTTTTGGCTGTATTCGTGGAAGTGATTTAGTGTGATATGTAAATAAAATTGTTTTTGTTGTCCATTTCTGTCTATTGTTTTTCGTACATATGTTCATGAACAACCCTGAAATGTTATTCAATAATTCCCAATGTATATTATTTTATTGTACATAGTTTTCAAGAACATTGTCCGAATTATTATAGCTTGACAACTAGCCATAGATGATATGTGTGAATTTATTTCTTGAATTATTTTGAACAAGCTTTGTCAATGAGATATTAATCTTTAGACAATAAAGCATATTTCGACGTTGAATTGTTAATGATGATATACCACTCAGTTCGTATATCTTAACATGAATTCGTTTCCATTGATTCGGGGTGGCCATTCAATTCCTATGGTTTACTGATTTCTCCCTTTTTATAAGGATCCAGAAATAGTAACTTTCCACTGAATTTTTCTGCTGTAACTACACGGATTTCGTCTAAATAAAATACGATAACATCTGGTACTGGTTTATATGAATTATTGTGAATGTGGTTTTAAACAAGTGGTCAGTGGTTATGTTATCATCAATCCAAAATCCAAGTGAAGATTCATTCACAGGACTAGCTAATGACTGAAAAACGAAAAAAAAAGTCTAACCATATTCATTTTATAATTTTATTCAAAACACGTGAAATAATTATAAAAATATCTCGAGGCCGAAAATGGAAAGAGACAAATAAAATCATTTTCGAATACAAAATTCTATAGCCATAATTTTTCGAAGAATACAAGTAGTTGGAAGGTTAACGTCAACAACCTTGAAAAAAATAATTTAGGAACGCCTCTTCCTTCGATAGTTCTATGTCACAGTCATCCCTCCTCACCACCTTCAAAAATATTCTGCTCCTCAACCTAAAAAACAGATGTTAATCGGCTGATAAAGAAATATGGACTACAATCATTCAGTACGGATTTTCATTAAGTAGCTATCAGATTCGTACAATGAATTTGTGTTCAAAGAATATAATTCGAAGCACGTACGCCATTGAAATATATTTTTGGGAACAGTTGACTAGTATACTGTATTTTTTCGTTTTTCATTTCCCTGCTGCAGTTTTCTGTAAATCAGTTCCACACTCCATGAAATACTACATATTAAAAGGGCAGCGGTCAATGTATGGATAACCATGATATCGCTCTGGGTGATGTCCTTCACAAAACCTGGAAGGACACATTTGAAAGATGAACGCAATAGTATTCTCAGGTGAGATTCAATTCAAGCAAGTATTCTATTCTTATGAGAACCATGAAAATTTTTTTCTCAAATACAGTTGCAAAACCATTTTGAAACGAACTCATTTTACTTACTTAATAAAGGCCCAAACAAGAGACTAACAGTTCCAGTTACAACCATGAATAAAGATAATGCTGTTGGAAAATTTTCCTTATACTCGTCAGATATAACCAAACATAGAGTAACTTGAATGGAACTCCTCAGGAATCCTAGAATAGCAAGAGTCGCCATTTTCCACATATAATCGTCGCGAAAAATGAAAGCTGAAAATGATATTCGATTAGAATCATTAATATAAGAATTTGAGAAGGTACATGAATCAACGAACAGTTTCGCCGAATGAGTTCACATAAAAAAAAGGGTATTGATATTATTATAATATCAACTTCCGGATCATAGACAGAAACGAAGAATGAGAAAAGAAAAAACTTGAAGATGAGATTTTCTCCAACTATGCGAAATTGGTATCATGTACACTATACACCAGGAGTTCCCAAAGTGTGCGCCGCGGCGCCCTGGTGCGCCGTAGGAAGGAAAGAGAGGCGCCGTGAGTCAATTCTCTATCACTATCCGAAACCATAAGTATTCGCGGTCACGTATAAAGTAAACAATATTTTGACTCGCATCACAATCACCAACTTACATACGTCGCATCGCCGTCCGAACGTTGCAGTGTCGAGCCTTATTCCCCGTTTTGAAAAAATGTCTGGAGATCACCAAGCTCACCTGTCACATTGATTTGACTGGATAGCTATTTGATCTTTATTTTTCTCAAATTTCTTTCGTTGTTTTCTGTTTCAATTCTAAATTCTCACGAATATAATTAAAAAACTTAGTTTAATTTTGTGGTTGTTCCAATAATTTTTGTGCTTATCCACGTAACTACTATTATCGCAAGTACTTTACTAGAGAAGGGCGCCTTAACAAAATACTAAACTTGTGAGTGCGCCGACGACTGACAAAGATTGGGAACCCCCTCTATACACGTCCTTCCTTCCTTAATACCTTGTTACGAGTCCGAATGCTTTTCTCATAACTCTCTGATTTTTGCGTTATCACATACAAATACTACGGGTTGACCATGACAAATGCATCACGAGTATGAAATTTACTGTTGCAGCTTTATGGTGGTAGATGCATTCTCCACTGAAGGTAGCACGATGTTACCAACCTAAGAATTTTCAGATCCCTAGGATGTGCTATCTTTTTTTCCAGTAAAGGAACTTGAATAACCACCATTTTTGTGTTTCGAAATTTACCATTTTTCGAGAAGCGTGTGCTTTCAAATCGTCATTGACGGATTTTCTCGGTAAAGAGACGACAGAGATACAGCTGATATTATCCAATCAATTTTTAGGATTAATTACCAGTCGATTCTCTGGATTTTTGTTTTTTCTCTCTACAAAAACAATAGTTTCGATGTGATATCAAAACCCTCTTATTGGCGGCTCAACACCTTGGGTAGGTACATCACTAAACCTTTTCCTAGGATTCCACTCAATAGAATCTCCCTCATCTCTTCTATTTATGTTTAGGACTTTTTTTTTGGTTATTACCTATGCTGTTGCTCACATTACCGCTGCATTATAGATATAATAGTAGTAGATGCTAGAACCCTCAGTGGTGGAGTGTGCTTCAGAGGAAACTTTTTTATTATTGGCTGTTCACCAACGACAGTTTCACCTGCTTGTTCAGAGAAAGCTTAAGGCATTCACTTCATTACTTCCAAGTAAGATCTACCCTTATTTACATCAATTCTACTGCCCTCAAATAAGTCCCCTCAGTTGCTTCAAGCCTCCTGCAGTACAGTTCAAGGACGAGTATTTCATAACCGCTTCAGTGCTAACTTCACTCAGACAATTAGAGAGCTGTAATATTGTTCCTTACTTTGGAAGCCATTTAAGAGCATATCTAGATTATATAATTTGCATCTTATAAGCTTCAATATTGCACGAAATTGCTTGCTTTAGAAACGGTAGTTTATTGTACCAATCAACAAAATTGTGAACCTGCAGTATATATACTGGGGGGGGGGAATGAGATATTCGTTAACCCTGCTTTCTCTATAATTCCTACCTGCATGACTGCTATATTCTATCATTGAATTTGCATTATCTTTGTTCAGATATCATTCAGGTTGAATACTAGAATAAATATTGAAGTGAAAATGATTGTAAGGGGTACCTGGCTTGGTTGTTATCAGTAAGACTGGTAGGACCATTGGGGGGACTGTAGATATCAGGACTTGAACGATCTACTTGAATATAATATATAATTTTCGAAAAATCTGCATATCCATATCTGTTCGAATCATTCAACCTCGACCCATTTCGAGTGAGCTAGTCTCCATCCTAGTTATCCTTGCTCCAATTTCTGGTGCAGATGTAATAACCTGAAGGGTACAAAATATGAAGATTGGATGAAGTTCGCATGAAAAGACATAATCATCAGTACTTTTCAAATGAATATGTGTGTCGTGACGTCACTCGTCACCTGGGTGGCGTTATACCAACTTTTTTCAAATGGGAGAGGTCATGTAGCGTCTTGTTGGAAAGATCATGGAATCCAACTTCACTTCACATCCAATCAGCTTTTCCTGAGTTATGAACAAATTAATTTCAAAATGTTGTGTTCAAGAATCTTCAAAGATGGCTTATTCGCTATTCTATTGTAAAGATAATTGAAAGGCTTTTCGAATAAGGGGGGCACGCTCGAATCACTCTGGGCAAACTTTTTCCAAATTGATTCATATTTTCAGGTAGCTGCCAAATTATGATTTGTGGTGAAGACACTCCAAAAAACACTGAAATTATTCTGCCAATATTTTTCCCACGAAGCAAATCATCGAAGAAAGGATTATTGAAATCTTATTCGGACGTCATCACTTTGGAATTGAGCAAAACTACCATATTTCCTGAACGACATTTTGTTGAATTTTTCGAAAAAGGCGGCCTACTTTGGAAGAATTCCATATCTTCAACCTGCCCTGTATACTCCTTCACTCAAAGCCATTCTCAGAGCATCTAATTTTATTACCGAACTAACTCTTTGAAGTTTGAGGGAACTGATAGAGAAAACGCTGAATATAGAGATCTTTGAAAATTGTACATTCGACAGCTTTTCATATTCACTCTTGTTTCATATACTTCTATTTTAGTTGATAATTTGAAAATAATGACCATCAAGTATTTTCAGTTAGGTAGTTAACATACATAGAGACACGGTATAATGTGGTCAAAGGGATTGCGCAACGGGTTCAAAACTCTCATTTTGAAGTAGTGGACCCATGCGCAATAGTTCTGTCGGGAGTGAATCCGTGGGCGAGATGTTTTGGTGTACGACGTTTCGATTCACTTGCTGCAGTCATTATCAGGAACTGCTAAATTATCAATAGATCATCCTAGTTGATGAAACCTCCTAGGATTTGACCCACTAAAGTACAAATTGACTTCGACTGCCTGTTCCGCAGTCGAGTTATTGCTAAATGAAATACCACTCCCACAATAATAGTCCGACCGTTGATGAAAATGGAAACCTCAATTTCAAGACCTCACCCAATCTTTAATTTAAAAAAGCTCTTTCACAAAACGCAAATGTCGATTGCAAGGTTAATAGCATTCTTCAAACAAAATGAATACTTTCAGAGATACATTTTGATTCGTTTCATACCGGCTCTCACAAAATAATGCAACCTTTTTATCTTCGAGCCTAGCTCATGCAGTCGACCGCAACGAATACCCCCACAGGTATTTCAACATGATTTGTACAATGTAACATATATTGTTAGATCAAGTGCTTTCGACTAAGGGCCAGTTTTTCAATACAAGGATAAAGGAGTTATCTGTCAGATAGATGGAAGGAAAGAGGAGGTGCGCGTGGATAATATTTGGCAGTGACAAGGATAAAAACTGATGGTTATTTAATCTGACAGATATCTTGCATTGAAAAACCGGACCTAAAAGGGAGTAAACGGAATAAAGATCGATCGTTTCCTATGGATTTTCAATACCTGAGACGCTCTTAATTTCGTGAAGATAATTCTCTCATACGAGTACAAACGAGAGAAAACAGTTCACGTTCAAGCAGAAAGATTTCTTGTTTGGATGACAGATTCTACTCAATGCATAGATAAATGCATAAATAAATGTCAATTACAATTTCGAGTACAAAATTTTATATTTCACATTACTTTGTCAACCCTCTGATGATGGGTTTTTTGAGTTTCCCTACACTTGAAATAGCAAATGTGCTACTCAAAAAATCAGTAAAACGCCCCAGAGTGGTTCGGAACCATAGATCATTAGCCGAGGGTTGGAGAAAAATATACACATTTAAATTAGTCGGAGCACAAGCCAGGTCGTGTGATATATTCTTGTTTGCTGATTCCTCAAATTCATTTCGAATGAAATAATTGATAGCGTTCTTGAGAACACACCAGTTATTTTACGGTCTACGTGTGCATACAGTAGAGGTTAGATTCCATATTTTCGATATTTTAAACGAACATTGTGTATGTCAGATATGTCAGTCAATACTATGTTAATACCTTTCCCTTTTCATACTCACCAGTACGAAACACTGCTGACAATATGGATCCCAATAGAAATACGTATCTATTCTTCAGGACAAAGAAATAACTCACAACTGAATATAAAATTCTCGCAACCAGATCGGATGTGAAATAAACCATCATCATTTTCGTAATATCGAATGCATCGAAGTGTAAGTTGTTGAGTACCATACGGATGATGGATGTGAATGCCAGATCACCAGTGAAGGACAATGCCAATCCGATGGACATATTGAGATATTTTGGATCCTTCAGTAAGCCAAAGTCAAGAAGTTTTCTGAAAGAAATAAGAGTGTTTCAAACAGCGATTTTTTCACTCAATAACTTTTAAACGGATGAACGCCTATAATTTCTCAACGAAATGAAACTTAAAAAAAAAACAAGTAGGTACTGAAAAAATTTTCCAATGGTGTTCAGAATTATTCTATACCAAGTTTTCAATTCGAATATTTCGTGAAGTTGGAACCACTGCATTATGTCGTCATTTATATGTCTAATTCAATTTTTTCTGTAATTTCTTTTCACACAGTTTTATGCAAAATTGTTCCCACGTTGTAGGATTTCGTACTCACACCTCTTCATGATCAGCAGGTCCTAATATTTTGTTATCAGTCATGTCTGTGTGTATCAGAGGCTCTGCAGGACTTTTCACATCTTCAATAGTTGGAGCATTATCCAATGGAATACCTCCGACTAAAACATATTGAATATAATTATCTATAGTACTAAAAGCAAAGCATTATAAGTGTTGAGGAGCAAATAAAGACTGGTTTCTCAAACTTTCCATTGTTGTGAACCGTAATGAACTTTTTTTAGGTGACTTGTTAAATACACATTTCAGCAAAAAAGTTACCATCCATCCATGAGTTATCTACAGATGGACTCAGTAGGAAAATTACAAAACTGTTACTATTGGCGAAAAACAATCATGGAGGAAAAACAGATTGAAAAGGTGGTGATTTTAAAATATTTGAAACTAGAAATATTAATTTGAAATCCCCATACTCAAATAACACTTGAAAATAATTCGATAGTATCCACACGGAACAGTTATCAACTGATTTCAGCGTAAGAATTAACTCCATTTTTCAATTTAATTATAGGATTGAACTCATGCCTATTACTTTACGTTTATTTTCCTTTCAGACAAGATCTGAGCAATATTTTTAAAAGAATTGGTTGGCGTTCAAATTCAACTTCAATACTTCAATCAATCATCAAACATCGACTACATGCTCTATCAATTTTAACAGCTTACGTCACTAACGTTTTCCTCAAAAAAAACTAGTACAATGCAAATCATCTCGAGCTGATTCAACTTTTCCTCTCAAAGACAGAGGTACCCTACGGGGTGGCTTAGCAACTGGATTCGCTTCAACTTCCAGCCTCAACTCACACTCAGTATCATACTTCCCTACTGAAAAAATAAATTGGTAAACCTCAATATCATTTTCATTCGTTAATGAATTTTCACTCATATCATTTATTTCTTCCGCAATTTGTAGATCATAGCATCGTGATCCAAGATCGATTTGACATTGACAGGAAATGCAATTTTCGATATACATTCCATTGAACTACACCCATTGGTTTGATTTTGAATGCACCAAAAGACTCGAGAATGATATTTGTTTGTTTCGTAATCAATTTACAATCTACCTTCTCATCAATTTCAATTAATCGATTATAACATCAACTCGAGATTCTTTATCTATTTTGGAATTCGTATAATATGTGCCTTCGACGCTGATCACTTCACTCCATTGATTTTTCTGCTGCACTTCATTGATTACCATCGTTGTAATCAGTAGTTCACCTGAACCGTTTAGCATATTTTCATCATCCTCACTCATTTCTCCGCCCATCCTGTTTCTCCAGCATTTTCAGAAATGATTCAGTGATTGACAGTTTCCACACCTTCTCTTGAATGCTGGACAAAATTCAAGCTGATGATATCCACCTAACCCCTGGTTGAGGTTGGTGAATGTTCGTCTTTTGTGGTTTATTACATTGAATACTATACGCGATTTTTGATCATATTTGTTATGAATATCATCTCTAGAAGAGTAGTGACTTCTGTTTCTAACTTCATCTACCGTATTACATTTACATACAGTTTCCTCATGCGCATATCCAACATTTCTGCTTCTCTGTAAACTCCTACCACTTAATCAAGAGATAATTTCTTTCTGCAACGGTTTCCTTGAGGTTGTCATTAATCAAGACTATTCTATCTCGAATCATTTGATCTGCTTGATGTCGTAAGTCACAATTCAGGAATATTTTTTCAAAACTATAAGGAAGTGATCGAATCTCTTCCTTCTCTCTTATCTCTAGTGTACAACAAGATTATATCATTAAGGATACCATGTAATGAAACTTCGGTTTCGGTGGTCACGTCTATTTTCAGCGATAGAGGTCCATTTTGTTGTGAAACTTCACAATCTTACACATCAGATTTATTTTGTTTGAAGACACAAAATTTATCCTTTCAAAAAATTCAAGCTTCTTCACAGCATGAACAATTTCTTGGTATAACATGGTTCAGCACTGAATATTCAGTATTTTTCCATTTGCATCAATGAAAGACTGGAATAATAATCAAAGATAGTTGAATGAAGAAACCTCATATACTATATTGGCCTAAATCCCAAGAATTTTTCATTTTTTTCCCTGAGAAAAACAAATCAACGAAAACTCTGATTGAATTAAAGAAAAAATAGATTCATCCCGGCACCACTGTCATTAGTAACTGCTGGAGAGGGTACGACAGAATGACCAATGCAGGATTCTACCATCTTACGGTTAGGGTAGAAACAGTGGAGCAGCGCAGCTCGCCGCGCCACTCGTCAGGCACATCGCCATCGAAACAATGCCATAAGAAACGCATTCATTCCGAAGACCATTCAGCTTTAAGCGGTGATTTGAAATCAATATAGGCATTTGTTTTTAACATTTTCCTCTCGTCTTATGTTCTCATCATCCCGTACATTACTCGGTTCATTGGTAATATGAAAGAGTGTGTTGCACGAATATCGTCACCCGCATTGTATAAAGCTATCTTCAAACTAATTTTAATCGATACAATTTATTATTATTAATTCAACCAATTACACTCGTAATATATCTAATCCAAGTTACACCCTCACCAATAGTTAGTTGTTTGATTATGTTCTATAATTAAGTATTACTTCTTTCCGGTTGAGTTCAAAAGCAACTTTAGCTGACACTTCGCCAATTCATTACCATTAAGGGTGGATCTCGATGAGCCTAGATCACTCTTTTTATATGGATACACCGATTATATGCCGTCACTTTTTTTTTTCTCGTACTATTGGGAAATCAACTCAACTTGTTTTTAAACTATCATTGGAAACCAATGTTATGAATACATCGATTATATGCCGTCACTTGTAAAATTTTTTCTCAATATTTCTCGTACTACCTATTGAGAAATCAACTCAACTTTTTTTTTAAACTATCATTGGATACCAATGGTTTGAATACATCGATTATATGCCATCACTTCTCAATTTTTTTCAACTTTTCTCGTACTATTGACAAATCATCTCAACTCTTTTTCAAACTATCAGTGGAAACCAATGTTATGAATACATCGATTATAAGCCGTCACTTCTCAATTTTTTTCTCAATTTTTCTCGTACTATTGAGAAATCAACTCAACTTTTTTTTAAACTATCATTGGATACCAATGGTTTGAATACATCGATTATACGCCGTCAATTGTTTGGAATTTTAAATTTTTTTCAATAGTTTCTCTGAGTATTTTTCATCTATCACCTATCAATACAAATTCAGCTCATCTTCTCTGAAAATCATATTCTATTCAGTCACTCGTTTCAACTTATCTTTTGTTTTTGTTTATCCATCAGTTGTTCAAAATCTCCAGTTTCTACATCATACGACTCTTACATATTTCATCGCTGCCAACGATGCTCACTGAACATTACATGCATTTTCTGTTGACGAAATATTCATTTTCTGATTGTAGGTAATTGGAGTAGTTACTTTCATGTTCTAATCTAACAGTAGATTGCACGCACGCGGGATTACCTCCGCCAAAAATTCGTTTTTGATTTAATTTTATTGTTTCACTCATTGAGCGGTTCTTCGATGTGTTCCATCACGTCTAGGAACCGCCCAATGCGGTTCAATTTGATCTCTCGACTTTTGATTTCAATTGCTTTTTCGAAAGTTTTCCGAAATACACACGATGCCCAATGAACATTACATGCTTTCTCTATCAACGAATTCGATTTAAATTCGAATTTTTCTCCTGCTGCCATCTTCTGGTTCTCTTCTAACCTTGAACTGAACGCTCACCCGTTTTCTCAATTTTTCCTATACTTTTGAGAAATCAACTAAACTTTTTTTTCAAACCATCATTGGGAACCAATGGTATGGATAAATCGATTGTATGTAGTGACTTGTTTGAAATTTCAATTATTCTTATTTTTTCTTTGAGTAGTCATCCCGAGTATTTCGATTCATCACCAATGAATACGAATTCAACTCATCTGAAAATCATCTCAAAACTATCACTGGATACCAATGGTGTGAATGCAGCGATTCTATGCCATTAGTAGTTCGAAATCCCCAATTCCTTCATTACACGACTCTTACATATTTCATCGCTGCCAACGATGCTCTCTGAACGTTACATGCATTTTTTGTTGCTGAAAAATTCATTTTCTGATTGTAGGTGATTGGAGTAGTTATTCTCACGTTCTAATCTAACAGTAGATTGCACGCACGCAGGATTGCCTCCGCCAAAAATTCGTTTTTGATGGTCGTTTTCGAGTTGATCGAATTTTACGGATATTCATCAATATTTCCTAAACTATCGATATTACAGAAAAAATGTGTGTGAGTTTTCTATAGCATTCGAAGAGATCTACAGTTGAATTCCCCTGACAAATTTTGATTTGATGAGTGGTCTCGGAGATATAAATAGTTATTTAACTTTTGATACTTAAAAAGAAATTGAGTCGATTGAATTTTACAGCTTTTCGTCGATATTTCCTAAACTATTGATTTTAGAGGAAAAATGACATTATGTTTTCCATAGTATTCGACGAGATCTACAATTTCACTCCCATGACAAATTTTGATAAAGTGAGTGGTTTCGGAGATATATAGTTTGTTTTCTTAAAAAAAATCATATTTCCCGTACTGTTGATTTTAGAAAAAAATGTATTCAGGTTTTTCATAGTATACAATAAGATGATAATTTTTTCACTCTTGGTGATTTTCGATTATCTCATTCGTTTCCGAGATATTTACACATTTAATGACGAAAAACTTACAGAAAAATTTGAATTTCAGAAATTTCCCGATTTTTCCATTCGGTTTAAGGAAAAATGTTATCCTTTGCAAGTTGTAGAGTATCACGAGACCTATACGATAGTTTGTTCGTTTTTCGATTACGAGCAACAGTATGGTCTACAGAGTGTCCGACGTGTTACACAAAAAACACCAATAGAATCCAAAACGATTTTTTAAAATTTTTTTTCCTCGGATAAAAGTTGTAGCAGAAGGTTGTGAAATTTGATAGATAGCGAATAAAAATTTCTGCCATCGAAACTCTGATAGCCAGGGCAAAAATTGAAAAAAAATCGGAAAATGCTGGAAAAACTACTTTCCCGTTTTTCGATCATTTCGGAAAACGATGAGTTACTGTATCTCTACGGGGTCTAATCACGGTCCGAGTTTGAAATCGTCATCTCTTTCCGTTCATGTTAAAAAAAAAAATTTCCAGAAAAAACACTTTTTCCGTTTTCCGAGCCCTCGGGAAAACAATAGGCATATGCACTCAAACGAATGTTAGAAACGACCGGAGTTTCGATCCTTCATCTCTTTTCGTTCGACCGCTATCGTGTCACATAAAAATTCCTATTTTGTCCGGAAAAACTACTTTCCGGTTTTCCGATTTTTTCGAAAACCAATAGGGTTCTGTATCCCTACGGGGTCTAATTACGGTCCGAGTTTCGAATCGATATCTCTTTCTGTTCGACCGCTATCGTGTTTCAAAGGATTTCTCGGACAGACACACACACACACAGACAGACACGAAAAAATGAAGTTTGGCTCAATCGGCCTATTTTTCGACGCTGATCATTTTATCCAAATGAAATTTTTCGATATCTCTTCAAATAAAAAAGTTGGGTCCGCTGCCCGGTCCGCTGCCCGGTAAAATCGTAACAATGCCATAAGAAACGCATTCATTCCAAAGACCATTCAGCTATAAGCGGTGATTTGAAATCAATATAGGCATTTGTTTTTAACATTTTCCTCTCGTCTTATGTTCTCATCATCCCGTACATTACTCGGTTCATTGGTTATATGAAAGAGTGTGTTGCACGAATATCGTCACCCGCATTGTATAAAGCTATCTTCAAACTAATTTTAATCGATACAATTCATTAATATTAATTCAACCAATTACACTCGTAATATATCTAATCCAAGTTACACCCTCACCAAAAGTTAGTTGTTTGATTATGTTCTATAATTAAGTATTACTTCTTTCCGGTTGAGTTCAAAAGCAACTTTAGCTGACACTTCGCCAATTCATTACCATTATCATTATACTCTTGTCTCAAAATTGTTCTGATGCTCTCAATGATATATGTTCTGATGAATAAAGTCGATTATCTATCTATCTATCTATCAATAGGTACCATTGGGCTAATGCCAATTATATATGTTAAATTTCATAAGGATTGCTTTCAATGAGCAATAATGAAATATAGAGGAGGAATGAATCCGATTAGGATTCAAATGGAAGAATATTACGATGCTGTTAATATACAAAAAAGAGGTCAAGAAAGTTCTTTCCGACCGACTTTCTCTACTATTAGCAAACATTTGTTCTAATCAAAAGGTTTGAACAAGGACTAAAGAATGTCGTGTATTCAAGTGTGGTTCTTGGTAGTTCAGTGGTAAGCACCTCTGCCTGTCATGCGGAAGTCCAGGGTTGCATTCCTCTCCACGGAACCACCCTGCTAGGATTCATACGTTAAAAGGTAAGGCTTCATTGATCTATTGGCCTCACAAGTTTCAAATTCTCAGGATTGACGTTCATAGCGGGACTTCAAGTTAACAAAAAAACTGATTCCAAATCCCATTTCAATCGGTAGGAAACTCCCCCGTTATAACAAGTTAATCTCAATAAAAACTCCTATAGGCTACTGAATTCCTACCTTGTGTTTTGCTTATCCCGATGGGAACCTTTTTCATGTGCCACTTAACAGGTTGTAGTACTCCCATAGCTGGAAAATTCAACAATGTCAACCCAGCCAACACAACCAATGTATTTCTGAAATGAAATTTCGTGGAACAATCATCATCAAACTAGAGAGCACGGCTTTATGGTAAACAAATCTATGAATATTATAATTTCTTTATTCAATGATATACCATCCAAAAAACTGTTGTCACAATTGTTTCGCTTGGAACTATACAGTCTTCATTGAGTTGAAAAACATTATCTGATCATTGATCGAAGTAGTAATGGAGAAAGTACGTTATCTGATGTATATTTTGCCTGCATTAAATTTCGTCAAAACTCAGAGACAATTTTGCGACTCATTCAATAATATTGACAGTAGCAATTTTTTATTTGTCAGGGACCATATTTAATTCAATGATAACATTGGGGGATTTCTGCGAAGTACCCACTATAGTAATGAACAGGAAATTTTTACATCAGAGCAGCTCAGCCTAAGAGAACAGGAGAGCGCCCTTGTTCACCCCCTCACCTGAAACCGATAGTTTCATTGAGAAACGTAATGAAAGGGGGACTAAGGATGCTGCCAACAGTTATTAGTGTTTGAGCCAATCCCATCATCAGGTTGAGTCTTTCTCTGAAGTAGCTGTTGATTGCTGAGATCACTGCGGGGAACATCAGACCAAAACCAATCCCTGAAAAAAATCATCAGTAATGATAATAGCCGAGGATACTGATGATCACGGGTCAATTCATTGAAAACAGCTCCTGAAAGCACATAATAGCGAAGTTATGGTGAAAATTTGAGAACAAAGGTAACAAATGTAATTTTTCACAGATAAAAAGTGGAAATATACAAATATATTATAAATAAACATAGAATCCACTTAAGCTGATATTATCAGCTTTACGTGGAGATATGTACAACCAGTGTGTTATTTGACATAAAAAATCCATGTAAGAGGTTGGGAGCTAATGATAACATATTTTTTCGTTTGAATTCAGTTTGCAATAAGTAATAATTTATAGTATCACTATGATTCCAACATACACCTGTGTACTCATACATTATTTGGAGTGAAATAATTTATAAGACCCAACGCTTCCAGGCGCCCCGAGCATCATAGAAGACTACCCGTGGTGGACCCAAAACACCCGAATTTATATATCAACAGATATGGGTCGATAAAACTTTTGATCATATAATTTGATTGGAGAGAAGTAAAAGACGGAGTCACCAAATCAGAAAAGTAAAACTTGTGTTGATGTCGGTAGTCTCTGATCCTTTCTTCTCCACCGCAACCAGACACAAATTATATAAACAATGAGAATGGACCTTTGGTGATAAAGTTAAAACTTTCTGTAGATATCAATTACCCTAGCACCAAACTGATATTATCAATTTTCTTCTCCTGAAGATGCTATCCTTCTTAGCGAAACGCGCGTCGGCTGCAAATAATGTCAATTTTATGTTTTAGTAAGTGATGTCTACAAAAAGTTTCAGCACAAATTATACTATACAACATCAATAATGAATTGCTTTGATAATATTTGAATGAAGAACTCCATTCTCAAACGTGTTATTTCTCCTCGCGTTTTTTAAATTAGAAAGTGGATATTCTGTCGAACCATTCACGAATAGATTCAAATGAAGAAAATCAGTGAATCAAACAAGTTGATAATATTTTTTTCTGATATCAAGATACTTATAAAAACTACAACTTCTTACGTACCTTCCAAGATACCTGCTGTGAGTATCAGTTGTCTCAAGTCCACCACAAATATCGTACAGAGTGCTCCCACTGAATAAAATAAAGCACCAGCAAGTCCAACTTTTCGATAACTGTACTTCCTCATGAGGAAGCTTGTAATTAAACCTAAAAAATGATTAGGTTATAGCTCATTTGCAGCTCATAAATCACAATCATAGGAAGGGTATTACATCAATGGCAACACGTTTTCCGATAGGGAATTGAGAGTAGGATGTCAGGGTTTTCCAAAAATTGAAACAGCACAAGCACCATAAAAATATCAATAAGTTAACCCGGAGTGAAATGACAAATCAAGAATGGTCGCCTTATCAAGCCTGATAAAGGCTCTGCCGTCTGGATGTACTCCTGGAGGTGTTTGATAAAATATAATATGATAATCGTTCATGTACCAAAGGTACAAATAGATGTTTAGATCCTAAAAATATTTAGGGCATCTAGCGCTAGGGTATACACATCTATTCATAACCATGATGCATAAACACTTTTATGTCATTCTAGTTCATTATTGCATCAAACACAAATACAGAGTGTTCCAATCGTATGTATTTTGTCGATATATCGACGATGGAGAGTAGATCCTGTGGAAGGTTCTTTCGTCAGTGAACATGATGCTCCTCAGGAATCTTCAATTGTCAGTACTTTCATTTTGCATCGTTCGACAAAACAGTAGCCCCTTCAGAGAATATCAAATCCTGATGTTGTTACACGTGTGAAAAGTGAAATTTGTCAATTTTCAAACTTCTGGCAAGTGATATTGATATCTCTTAATCTCTCTCAAATCGCTCCTTCAATGATCTAGAAACATTGTACCTGTGGATGTCGTCTGTCAGGATATTTTGCGGCATACCTGCGGAAAGCCAATAGCTTTTTGTATAACAAGGGAGCAAAGTGCTACTTCTCTTCAAGGGGATGAAGGTTTCTGCCCGACTCGACGGGTAGCGAAGGGGAGTAATCATTCAAGGAAAGAAAAGGAACTTTACCCCCATGTGTTATACGTATGATTTTCCGCCTTCCCCAAATAACAAGTTATGTTAAAAAATTATGCAACTATTGAATAAAATCAATTAGAGAACTGGTGTAGTATAGCATGATCCTAGATCTAGAATCTTTATCAACTATTTCGTTAGTCGAGTTGATTATGATATCCGATACATTTTCATTTCATTGTAGACTGGTAGATAATTCTCATAACTGGAAGATGAAAAAAAAAAGTTACATGAAAATGATTGTAAGTAATTATACTTCGGTTGGTCCCATCCGAATAGATCACCTTGTAGTAGTACCTCTATGACTGAAATGCGCAACTTGAAAGAAAGAATGATTCACGATGCCCCTATCTCACGATTCCTCACTCGAATATCCGTCAATATACTTCTTGCGCTGAATGTGATAAGTTCTAAAGTGTAAATTGGTTACAAATACGTGAATTGAAGAAAATTTTCGATATGTACTATGGGAAACAAGAAGAACGATGCTCAGTGAAAACAACGTAGAAATTTGGCGAACACTACGGAAACTCGAGGAAAAACTCCATTCCTACTCGTCCAGTAAGTAAGATTGTTTTCAATGTTTTTTGTCATGTTTTAGAGAAACCAACGAAATGAGTGGACATATAATTGGAAATAGATGAGACTGACAATGATTTCTGATCATTGATCATCGGCAGGGGCACTCTACCTTGTAGATCAACATACGGCTGAACTTTATTCATCATCCTAGGCCGTTTTCTGCCCTGCATACTTTTTGAGTTATGCCAGCCGAGTGTCTCGCGCCCAAAGACAATTTCTTTTTGGTTGGCGCAGGTCCGTCGTCAGATTTGATATCGGAATTTTCCGCCACCAACAGTGAATCTTTCCGTAGTGATAACGCTGTTACTACTATATTGGGAGATGATCCGACTGAAGCAAAGTCTTACGGTAGTGATATCCAGGATGATTTCGCACTGCGGTGGTGTACCTATCTGACACAAGGACAAGAGAACGACAAGGAAGGACCTAAAGACACTTGAGGACAAACTCTGTTCTTACTCGTCGTAAGTAAGTTTGTTTTTCATATTTTGTCACGTTTTAGAACGGAACCAAAGACGTGAGTGGAAACAGCTGAGACTGACAATGATTTCTTATCATTGATCATCGGCAGGGGCAATCTACCTTGTAGATCAACATACGGCTGAACTTTATTCATCATCCTAGGCCGTTTTCTGCCCTGCATACTTTTTGAGTTATGCCAGCCGAGTGTCTCGCGCCCAAAGACAATTTCTTTTTGGTTGGCGCAGGTCCGTCGTCAGATTTGACATCGGAATTCTCCGCCACCAACAGTGAATCTTTCCGTAGTGATAACGCTGTTACTACTATATTGGGAGATGATCCGACTGAAGCAAAGTCTTACGGTAGTGATATCCAGGATGATTTCACACTGCGGTGGTGTACCTATCTGACACAAGGACAATAGAACGACAAGGAAGAACCTAAAGACACTTGAGGACAAACTCCGTTCTTACTCATCGTGAGTAAGTTTGTTTTTCATATTTTGTCACGTTTTAGAACGGAACCAAAGACGTGAGTGGAAACAGCTGAGACTGACAATGATTTCTGATCATTGATCATCGGCAGGGGCAATCTACTTTGTAGATCATTCTACGGCTGACCTTCAATCATCATACGCCGTTCTTCTGTCCCGCACACTTCCTGAGTTGTGCTCGCCGAGTGTCTCGCGCACGAAAACAATTTCTTTTTTGTTGGCGCAGGTTCCAGGCCATTACACTACCTCATATCCACCGCAACAGAATCCGGTAATTCAGACCTTTTTTCTCGACATCTGAGTTGAGGTTTTCTACTGGACCCTCAAATTTCGTTGAGCAAAGGTTTCTCAGCCCTCAGTACAGCTGTGCCTGATGAGTGATCGATATGCTGAAGCATTCAAGACTACTTTGTCTGACAAAGCCGGTGCTGATGAAGCATTATGCAACGTTCCTCACTCGATGTCGAACCACAGGAGATTTCTGCTTGCACTAGACCTGAAGGTACAACCTTTCCCTTCAAAACACCTCGAGGGCACTGCTCATCGAAGTCAATGGCAATCTTAGAAAATTCAACAGAGGGGGGACACCTCAAGCAGACAAAACAGAGGATGGTGAGAGCGGTTCACGACGTACAAAAACAAATGGACGAGGTAACATATTTGAATCTATACGCTGGTCGCATTAAATATTTGACAGCACGTGGCAATCTATAACTAACAACTCCAACATTTTGGAATGGGTTCAGAGATATAAAATCCATCTTTATACTCTACCTTATGAAAAACTGACACCTGATCCCCAACAATTCCACCCAGCCGGCTAAACCTCTATTGTGAGAGTTTATCTATATATATTACTGGAATTTGACTACATTGAACCAGCCGTCAATGTCAAGAGCAATTTTTGGTTCAGCTATTTTCTCAGGTTTGAGTCTTACTGATAGCTAAAGGTTTTTTTTTTCTTGAATCTGAAACATTTGCATGAATTCATGCTCACTTGGAGCTGTGAAAAATCTGATGTCTGAAAATTGTTTTGTCAGTGGATTCGACAGATGCCGATAAACATAAGGAGTATTTGCGATTCCAATCTAGACACAAAATTTTTGAATTTAAATTTTTTGTGTTTTGACTCATCTTTGCACCTTATATATTTGAACAAAATTCTCAGAAACGGTTATACATTTTTCGAGTTCGATAATTTTTTGTATCTGTAGCTATTTAGACGACATCTTTTTCAATTAGTATTACCAAGATGGAGTGTTCAAAAAACATCCAACAAATTTGAGGTATATTGGTAACCATTAGGATTCTATATTAATGGAAAATAAATTCATTTGACACTTGATTTCGGTTTGCCTTGTGGTTGAATATAGGTGGCCGTCTACAAAATTATTTGAGGAGCACCGATGCATAACCTTGCAGACGGATCGAGGAGATTTTGACAATGTAAATTCCCACACAGTGTCACAGTGACTTTTTATGTTGGGCAACTAGAAGGTAAAACAAGGCCTGAATTCTCCAGAATATTTCATGCAACAACGAGAAAGCCGAAAGTTTCAGTGAAGCAGGCCAAACTTCACATCAATGTTCAAAACCTTCAGACAGTTCTCCTCAAACTGTCACATTTTGTCGCATAGAGACAACAAAACCGTCAACGCGCAGATCAACCGGATGTGTGGAATGACGCACCTCAACGGACTGGCTGGTGATATTTGGAAGTGGTGTGAAGAATTGAGCATAATGATATTCAGGAATTTGAGTTTTCTAGAGGACAATGTATATGTATGCATGTATATGTATGTATATACAGGGTGTTATTTAAGTACGTGGCCAAACTTGAAGGGGTGATTCTTTGAGTGATTCTAAGACGAAAAGTTCATATAAACATAGGTCCGGTAATGCTTCGTTTTCAAGATACAGGGTGTCAAAATTTTTAAAAGAAATCGTTTTTTTCGTAAATATCTTAATAACCCGTCAACCGATTTTATTGAAATTTGGCAGTGTTATTGAAGGTCGTAAAGGGCTAATTTAACCCTAACTATATCAAAATTATCATGTCCAGTGGCGTCCCGGAAGGCACTGTAACCAATATTTTTGACAGAAAAAATGTGCGCCACTGATTTTTTTGCAACTTTTGTATTTGTTTCACATTGAGCAACTAAAATTACAACTTTTTTATATCTAGAATTTTTTTCGTATCTTGCTTTGTTTTTGAGAAAAAACAAAATCACTTCATTGCACGTCCCTGGCACAAAACAATAAAAAATTGTTTTTATAGGGTTTTTAATGATTACAGGTGAATCTGTTATGCTTAAAAATTGTTTGTTTCATTTGGCCAGTGCGTGCATAGTGGTAACGCCGGAAATGTCAAAAAAACATCAAACAAGAAACACCCTTTATTACAACCACACGTAAACAAAAATGGTACCTAGGCAATTTTTTTTCTGTAAGAATACATTCAATAATAACTAACACAAAACTTACAATAGTTGCTCAAAATGTCCTCCCTCAACTTCAATGCAAGCATTAACTCGTCTTAACATCGATTCCCGAACACGTTGAAATATTTCCGGCGTATGTCTTATCTGATCACATGAATCCCGTATTCGTTGGATTAATTCTTCTTCAGTGTTGACTGGAGTTTTATAAACAAGGGACTTTAAATGTCCCCAAAGGAAAAAATCCAAGGGATTTAAATCCGGTGACCTGGGCGGCCATGACTGTGGACCTGCGCGACCGATCCAGTTTTCTCCATAAGTTTCATCCAGAAATTGACGTGCTACTATGCTGAAGTGAGGTGGAGCCCCATCGTGCATGAACCACATTGCTCCTCTTACTGCCAGTGGGACATTTTCTAGTAGTACAGGTAACACAAATTCCAAAAAATGACGATACTCTTGACCATTTAATCTCGGGGGTAAAAAATGAGGTCCAATGAGATAATCGCCAACAATACCAACCCATACATTCACGGAAAACTGCTGTTGATAATTATTTTCTATAACCGCATGGGGATTTTCTTCTGCCCAGATATGGTTGTTATGAAAGTTCATAATTGAATTGTGGGAAAAACACGCTTCATCGGTAAATAATATACTGGATAAAAATGTCGGAGATGCAACCTGTTGTTGCAAAAGCCACGTAGTATAAACAACTCGCTTGGGAAAATCCGCAGGAAATAACGCTTGAACACGCTGTATGTGGTAAGGATACAGTTGGTAATCTTCCAAAATCTTCCATAAGGTAAAATGGGAAATGTTCAATTGTTGTGCAATTTTGCGTGTGCTTGTATCGGGGCAACGCTCAACTTCATGTAAAACTTCTTCCTCCAGCTCCACTGTTCTTACCGTTGCAGGTCTCCCAATAAGAGCAGCCGACCTTTGAAAGGTGCCTGATTCGCACAGCCTTTCATGTATTCTCACAAATGTTTGTCTATTTGGAACATTTCGATGAGGATATCTTTCTTGATAAATGCGTCTAGCCGCTCTGGAATTGCCTTGGGCCATTCCATAGACAAAATGCATATCGGCCATTTCCGAGTTTGTAAACCGAACCATTTTCAGATATCAGTAACAAATTTTATATCTCAAAACTCTTGAAAACACTTTCAATAATTACTATCAAATAATTACGTATGTACCGTTTCAATTTGTGACAGTTATGAGGTTAAATTTGTTTGAACATTTGTTTTTCCTTCCATGGCCCTCTTACTTTAGTTTCAAAACACTGCAGTAATACATAACAACATTATTTGTTTCATCGAAAACAGTTAATATGAGCGAAAAAAATTAAAAGATGACTTCCATGTAATATTAATTGTTTAATCATAAATAAAAATGTCTTTATTGCATGTCCATGGACAACAATGAGCCCATTTTGCAGCACGAGCCGAAGCCAAGAGCCGAAGGCAAGTGCTGCAATTCATACATACATATTTTTTGTTTTTTCATTGCATTAATTTTGATAGAAAATTCTAAGACTAGAATAGAGTATTAATATGAAAAAATATTAGTAAGACCCCAGTTTTTGATGGTTTAGTAGTTGAAATGTTTTATTGTGTTGTCACAGGGATGTGCAATGAAGTGATTTTTATGTTTTTTCTCAAAAACAAAGCAAGATACGAAAAAAATTCTAGATATGAAAAAGTTGTAATTTTAGTTGCTCAATGTGAAACAAATACAAAAATTGCAAAAAAATCAGTGGCGCACATTTTTTCTGTCAAAAATATTGGTTACAGTGCCTTCCGGGACGCCACTGGACATGATAATTTTGATATAGTTAGGGTTAAATTAGCCCTTTACGACCTTTAATAACACTGCCAAATTTCAATAAAATCGGTTGAAGGGTTATTAAGATATTTACGAAAAAAACGATTTCTTTTAAAAATTTTGACACCCTGTATCTTGAAAAAGAAGCATTACCGGACCTATGTTTATATGAACTTTTCGTCTTAGAATCACTCAAAGAATCACCCCTTCAAGTTTGGCCACGTACTTAAATAACACCCTGTATGTGTATGTATGTTTGTATATATATATATATATATATATATATATATATATATATATATAGAGAAGGGTAGTCTCTTGACTGGACTAGTTGAAAAAACCGTCTAAATTTGGAAAATCCTCATGAAATGAAAATTAACCTTGGGGTTGCAGTCATAAATTGAGTTTGGCCTGATATAGTAAAACTCTTTATTAAATTGTCGAGAGCTTTCAAAAATCTTTATTTTCTTTTTCAAGACATCTGAAAAACGTTTATTGTTACATAAAGCACTAAAACATGTTAAAATTGAACTTACTAATGTGAGATTAGATGTAAAACAGCAGAAGAAAAATCCTTGTCCATCACAAACAGAAAAAACATTTCTTATCAGAAACATTCATAAAAACTAAACTGGAAACCATGTCTCCGAAAATATCACTGTATCAATGTAATGTGGATGAATGGTTCCATTTCTTCCCAGTGATATTTTCGGAGACATGGTTTCCAGTTTAGTTTTTATGAATGTTTCTGATAAGAAATGTTTTTTCTGTTTGTGATGGACAAGGATTTTTCTTCTGCTGTTTTACATCTAATCTCACATTAGTAAGTTCAATTTTAACATGTTTCAGTGCTTCATGTAACAATAAACGTTTTTCAGATGTCTTGAAAAAGAAAATGAAGCTTTTCGAAAGCTCTCGACAATTTAATAAAGAGTTTTACTATATCAGGCCAAACTCAATTTATGACTGCAACCCCAAGGTTAATTTTCATTTCATGAGGATTTTCCAAATTTAGACGGTTTTTTTATATATATATATGTATATATGTATATGTATATATATATATATATATATATATATATATATATATATATATATATATATGTGTGTGTATATAATAATTATCAACTGGTGATGTTCGTCTCATAAATAAGTTCGAAATATGAGTTCATAGCAGATCAAATGCCATGATGTGTCACCTTCGGAATGCAATATCGAGAATACGCCTTCCAAGAGCGGGCCAAAAATTTCGATAACCTGAAGTTGATCTGTTTACTAACTACTCCAACACATAGGGTAAAACATTTTTATCTTTACAGCCAAACCCCATAAGTTATGCAACTGATGTATTACATTAACTTGGTCTGACACAAACATTTGTGTTTTCCCACAAGGGGACAAAGTAACATGTTTTGTGTTTCTATTATCGCAGTCCCAAACTTGGTTTCCACAAATTGATATCAATTTTGAATTCCATTATATTGTATTTTGAACAACGATATATAATTTTTTCAGTTTCGTTTAAGCACCTACATCCACTGTGGTGCCATCTCACCCTGGGTGAACCGATTTTGTCTGGCATCCATTTTCCAGGAGAAAAACTGAGGGGTGAACCTTCAGCGATTCTGATGGCATCACTGATTGCAAATACGATGAAACCATACAATTTATTTTCGTCTCATTGGTGGATATTTGTGAAGGAGATGTGGATAAGGTAGATCGTCCCATGGGTGCAGCCAGGTAAAAATTTCAGTACTAGAAAATTACATAGATCAGCTTAAAATCTGATATCTCATGCAGGTAACTATGATACTGTTACAATTATTTGCAAATAATTGAATTAATTACCTTATTAGGACAACTCTACTTGTGAAACACCCTATAGATAGTTCCAATCGAACCGACAGCCGACTCGTGAGTTTTTTTTATAAGAAAACATTCCTTTTTACCATCCATCCGCTCGGTGGCATTCACGAGAGAAACTGAAAGATAACGTTCGGAAGAGTTGATTTTAGGCAAATTCTGGTTTTCTAATGTGAAATTACGTCTTTTGACGGATATAAACCTGCTGTGCCTTGTTGTGATATTGTATTTGAGTGAATCTGCTGTGGAGCGATCTTGCAATATCCTTATTATCGATTGAGATGAATTATCGAATTAATTATTTCTTCCGGACCGTTTAAAAACATCTCCGGCAATGTTAGGGCAGTCGAGCATTGGGAGGTAAGCGTTAATTTGGTCTCTTCAGATTTTCTTCTGGCGCGGTTGTATCGTGAAATTATTTATTTACGAAAATACCTTTTTTTAGTTTTTTTTTTTTTTGATATGGTAAATGGAAATTTCGCCTGAACGGTGCTATCTTTGAGAACGCAGCGAAGTGGATGGGGTCAGACCTTTTTGAACCTTATTGCCGAGAACGTAGCGACTAAACCGCAAATTTCCGAAATCATCTGGAAGGTGGTATTCCTATTTCGACCGTATGGACGTGGAATTAGGAACTTTTCATGAATTTGTTGAGTATCGAGCTATAGGAGTCTACACATCACTAGCAGCTAGATAAGTACCCATAGAAAATTTATTTGTGGTGTTATTTTAGCGGCATTCTGGCATTATTGTTTTACGAAAGCAATGAACTTCACTGAATAGGTGTTCACGAATAGTTTGTCTTTTTCGTTGTATAAGCGTTTCTTAGGTAGTGTAAAAGTGAATGATAAATCTGTTGAACAAGCATATTTTTGGGGGGAAGCGAACGTTCAACGGTTTTATTTTTGTCCCTGTCGTTTTTTTTTATATTTACATTAACATTTCGCCCTGATAGAAACTTAAGCGGTAAAATTTATCTGTAGGGTAATTCTAAACATGACATCTTTCGCGAATCTGGATTGTTTAGTGGTTTCGTTTCAGGTTTAGGCTAGTTGGTGCACAAGAAACTACTTGGCGCCCTTATATATTTTTTTTATATACATACTTATTTATACTTATCTGTCGAATTTAACCCGCGGCCCTAACGAGCAAGCACATCACTTGCCGTACAGAAAAAAGACAGATGTGATATTTTGAATATTATTATTTTTGTAATAAATTTCTCTGAAAGATAGATATTTTTTTTCAATTTGGATTTTATGTAATAGAAATTGGCGCCTTAAACGTGGGGCATATTTTTTATATTGAGGTTATCAGTTTGCTTGTTCATTGCTTTTGTAATTCGTTAATTTTTTTTCAAAATGGATTTATCGAGACTTGTGAGAGATGAGTTGGAATATGAATTGAAGAACATAAGAGGCTTTACGAATTTAGATTCTGAAACGGTACTTTCTATGTGTAAACAATTGAAAGACATAATGCAAAATGAGACATTTGGTAGTTTGATAGCAATACCTGATACTTTGAAAATTGATATAACTCTTGAACTAGACAATTGTAATAAGAAGGTAGTTGAGTTGGAATCTTACGTAACTTTTCATGAATTCCATTCCGTCCATGCAACTGAATGTAAATACGTTGAAACCAAGCTGAAACATTTATATTCCCGTTTGAGTAGACTTAAACCGCTAGATGATCCGTCGAAGGCTAGTAAAACAAATTTGTTAGACCAGTTGAGTACTGTTGAAGTTGCTTTCGATCAAAAATTGCAAGGAATCGATGATAGTTCTATTGCTATGATCACACCAGTTCCCGCGAATACCACCAGCTCCAATCCGCCTACGGTTTCGAGAGGGTCTGTACCTATCCATAAGTGGAATATTCAGTTTACAGGTGCTCGTGGCACATTGAGCGTTAGAGCTTTTTTAGAATTAGTAGAGGAGTATAAGATTTCGCGAAGGGTTTCCGACGGTGAACTTTACTGTGGAGTAATAGATTTATTAGAAGGAAGAGCGAAAAGTTGGTACCGTTCGGTTAAAAATGAAATCACTTCTTGGGGGGAGTTTATTAACCAATTTAAAGCTGAATTTCTTCCAGTTGATTTTCAGACCGATTTCTTGGAAGAAATTAGGCGTAGCAATCAAGGTGAATTTGAACCCGTTGGAGAGTTTTTCGCGCGTATTTCGAATATGTTTAACAGATTACCTCATCCTTTGTCCGACTCGGAGCGGTTGAATATTTTACGACGCATAATAGAACCGTACTATATTGATAAACTAGGACTTGCAGATTACTCAACAGTCAGTGAACTAAAGAACCTTTGTAAGAAATTGGAATGTTCGCGGAATATGTCGGTGAAGGCAAAGAATTCGGGATTTACGAAAGGTAAATTAAGTTTACTCGAACCTGATTTAGCTTATGAAGTTCCTTGTACCTCAGAGAACCTAGATAAAAGAGCAGGTCGAACTAGTTTCCCGAGAAATGATCACGCGGATGTTAAAAGTATACAATGTTGGAATTGCCAGGGGGAAGGTCATAGTTTTACCAGATGTAATGAGCCTAGAGAAGAGTTATTCTGTTATCGATGTGGGAAAAAAGGGGTTACCAAGTATAAATGTGAGTGTTCAAAAAACGGAACACGAGATCGCCGCTCGTCCGGTCGTCGGTCATAAGTAATCGTCTTAATCCGGGCCCTTCAGATGCGTCCTGGGAATCTTGGTTAGATTTTGTGAAGATTCAATATAAAAAGAGTCGAATCGATAGTCTTTTCAATTCAGTGGAAAACGATCCAAGACCGTACCTGAGGGTTTCCATTTTTAATAAAAATTTCGTAGGTCTTTTAGATTCAGGCGCTACACAAACTGTTATCGGTAGGTCTGGTTGGTGTAAATTACAAAGTTATAATTTGAAGTTAGAGAAATGTAATCAAGTAGTTAAAGTAGCAAACGGATTAAATTGCGATGTACTGGGCATTGTAACTATTCCGATAGTATTAGAAGGCAAATGTAGAGTATTAAGCTGTTTCGTGATTTTAGATGTTAGTACCGAAATAATTTTAGGCGTCGATTTTTGGCGTGATATGAACATAGTAACCGATTTGAGAAATTTTGTTTGGGAATTTAAAGAACCTTGTTCAGCGGTGAACGCGTTAGAAGGTGAATCGCTAGGCGACCCCGATAGAAGACAGTTCCAGGAAATGATTGACTCGTTTTTTGAACGTATAGGCACGGGCTTAGGTCTTGCGAAAGGCATTAAACATCGAATTGATACCGGTAATAATGAACCGATAAAGCAACGGTACTACAACGTTTCTCCAGCTTTGCAAAAAATAATCAACACCGAAATAGATAAAATGTTAGAACTAGGAGTGATCGAACCGTCGAACTCGCCGTGGTCCTCACCTGTCGTGATGGTCAGAAAGTCTTCAGGAGAATTTAGATTTTGCATAGATTTTAGAAAAGTTAATGCGATAACGCGAAAAGATGCATACCCCTTGCCTTACGTTAATTCAATTCTTGATAGGTTACGGGGAGAGAGATTTTTATCATCAATCGATATTAAGTCGGCATATTGGCAAATCGAATTAGAGGAAAGCAGTAAGGACAAAACAGCCTTCACTGTTCCGGGAAGAGGTTTATACCGTTTTGTGCGCATGCCCTTCGGCTTGCACAACGCAGCGGCGACGTGGCAGCGTTTTCTAGAGAATGTGATAGGTGTTACTTTAGAGTCATCCGTTTTCGTATATCTAAAAAAAAAATTGTTCTAAAATTGTTCGTTTTCGTTAACCAGCTGACGAACGTCAACCCTCAGAAGTCGAAACTTGTGCGAGCAATGAATCAACGAGGCCTTACCTTTTAACGTGCGATTACCCAGCACGGTGGCCCGGCGAGGATCTAGACGATATAATCGTGGTATCGAAAGATTTTGCTTCCCATATGTCCGCTGTTAGGCAAGTTCTACAGAAGCTTTCTGAAGCTGGTTTAACTATAAATCGCGAAAAATGTTGTTTCCTTCGGGACGAATTAAAATATCTAGGATATCTTGTAAACAAAGACGGGTTAGGCACGGACCCATCCAAAGTAGACTCGATGTTAAACTATCCGGCTCCGAAAAACGTGAAAGATGTGCGTAGGTTCATTGGTATGGTGTCGTGGTACAGAAGATTTATAAAGGATTTTGCCACTCGAGTATCACCACTTACTAGTTTAACTCGAAAAAATGCGCGTTTTATATGGGATTCAAAGTGTAGCCGAGCCTTCAATGATATCAAACAATGTTTAGTCTCTGCCCCGATTTTAACATGCCCAGATTTTGATAAAGAGTTTACCATTCAATGCGATGCATCGCAAGTGGGGTTAGGTTGCGTTTTGAGCCAAGAATTTGAAGATGGTGAGAAAGTAATAGCATACGCTAGCCGATCTCTGAACGGACAAGAGAAAAAATATTCAACAACAGAGCTCGAATGTCTGGCGGTCCTTTTTGGCGTTGAAAAATTCCGAGCCTATGTAGAGGCGACACATTTTAAGGTGATTACCGACCATTATTCACTGCTTTGGTTACACCGACTACAGAATCCGTCCGGTAGGTTAGCTCGCTGGGGCCTCAGATTACAAAACTACGACTTCGAAGTTATTCACCGTAAGGGTAAGTGGCACGCGGTTCCAGACGCGCTTTCGCGAGCAATCGATTTTATAGAAGTCAATCAGGAGGATACTGATCGCTGGTATTCTAGGTTACGAGAAGGTATAGGTAACAGCCCAAATAAATACCCTAATTTCAAAATCAATCAAGATAGGTTATATAAATTCGTCCGTCCTAAAGCCCCCACTTATGATGAAGAAGCGAATTGGAAACAAGTAATTCCAAAATCATTGCGATCGGAAGTGCTTAGAAGGGCCCATGATGATCCTACTGCCGGACATCTCGGGATTTTTAAAACTCAGCAACGGGTGAGCACATCTTACTACTGGCCAGGTATGCATAAAGATGCCATGAAACATGTCCGTTCATGCGCAGTTTGCAAAGCCCAGAAACCGAATCAAACTTTACCGCATGGCCAGATGAGTATAAGACGGCTTTACCGTCCTTGGGAATTAGTTTGCTCCGATATTATCGGACCATTTCCTTTGTCTCACGATAAAAATCGTTATATCCTGGTCATTTCGGATTGCTTTACTAAGTACTCGATGTTATTTCCTTTGAAAACAGCTTCAAGTTCCGCGATTACGAAACATATGGAAAATGATATATTTTTGGTTTATGGAGTACCGAATCGGTTGATCTGTGACAATGGTAAACAGTATGTATCAAAACAATTCCGAAAAATGGTGGAATCTTATGGGACCCAAATAATCTTCAACGCGAATTATAGCCCTCATGTGAACCCGACAGAACGTACGAACCGAATTATAGGTACCATGTTGAGGTCTTATATTGAAGCGGATCAGCGCAATTGGGACAAACATTTAGCGAAGATCGGTTTCGCGCTCCGGACGTCCGAACACGAGATAACAGGCTTCAGCCCCGCATATTTGAATTTTGGTAGGGAACCTAAAATATGTGGGAAAGGATTTCGAATCGAAACTCCCGATGGTCTAATAGATTTCGCGGATAGGGACTCTCTTTCCGAACATCTCAAAGATGTTCAAAATATTTTCGTGGACGTACGCCAACGGTTGCAAGATGCTTACGATAAAGCCGCCAAACGTTATAATTTAAGACATAGGCCTTTACGTTTAAATATCGGGCAAATCGTTTGGAAAAGAAATTATACGTTGTCCGATAAGGCAGAATATTATGCTGGGAAACTTGCGCCGAAATATATAAAATGTAAGGTAACTCGCTGCATATCGACGAATGTTTACGAACTCGTTGATGTGGAAAGTAACAAGTCATTTGGGTCAGTTCATGTAAAAGATATAAAATTAGATTAAGGAAGCGCCTTTTTTTTTTAAGTGGGGATGGTGTTACAATTATTTGCAAATAATTGAATTGATTACCTTATTAGGACAACTCTACTTGTGAAACACCCTATAGATAGTTCCAATCGAACCGACAGCCGACTCGTGAGTTTTTTTTATAAGAAAACATTCCTTTTTACCATCCATCCGCTCGGTGGCATTCACGAGAGAAACTGAAAGATAACGTTCGGAAGAGTTGATTTTAGGCAAATTCTGGTTTTCTAATGTGAAATTACGTCTTTTGACGGATATAAACCTGCTGTGCCTTGTTGTGATATTGTATTTGAGTGAATCTGCTGTGGAGCGATCTTGCAATATCCTTATTATCGATTGAGATGAATTATCGAATTAATTATTTCTTCCGGACCGTTTAAAAACATCTCCGGCAATGTTAGGGCAGTCGAGCATTGGGAGGTAAGCGTTAATTTGGTCTCTTCAGATTTTCTTCTGGCGCGGTTGTATCGTGAAATTATTTATTTACGAAAATACCTTTTTTTAGATGTTTTTTTTTGATATGGTAAATGGAAATTTCGCCTGAACGGTGCTATCTTTGAGAACGCAGCAAAGTGGATTGGGTCAGACCTTTTTGAACCTTATTGCCGAGAACGTAGCGACTAAACCGCAAATTTCCGAAATCATCTGGAAGGTGGTACTCCTATTTCGACCGTATGGACGTGGAATTAGGAACTTTTCATGAATCTGTTGAGTATCGAGCTATAGGAGTCTAGACATCACTAGCAGCTAGATAAGTACCCATAGAAAATTTATTTGTGGTGTTATTTTAGCGGCATTCTGGCATTATTGTTTTACGAAAGCAATGAACTTCACTGAATAGGTGTTCACGAATAGTTTGTCTTTTTCGTTGTATAAGCGTTTCTTAGGTAGTGTAAAAGTGAATGATAAATCTGTTGAACAAGCATATTTTTGGGGGGAAGCGAACGTTCAACGGTTTTATTTTTGTCCCTGTCGTTTTTTTTTATATTTACATTGACATTTCGCCCTGATAGAAACTTAAGCGGTAAAATTTATCTGTAGGGTAATTCTTAACATGACATCTTTCGCGAATCTGGATTGTTTAGTGGTTTCGTTTCAGGTTTAGGCTAGTCGGTGCACAAGAAACTACTTGGCGCCCTTATACATTTTTTTTATATACATACTTATTTATACTTATCTGTCGAATTTAACCCGCGGCCCTAACGAGCAAGCACATCACTTGCCGTACAGAAAAAAGACAGATGTGATATTTTGAATATTATTATTTTTGTAATGAATTTCTCTGAAAAATAGATATTTTTTTTCAATTTGGATTTTATGTTAAAATACAATGGAAATGTTTTAGAGGGGTATTTTCAAAATACGATCCACTTTTCTCCCGATATGAGAAAATCTGGGACCCTTACCAAGTGTTGACCAAATTAGAAAAATCGGAAAACCTCATTTTGAAAAATGTATCACAAACTTATTTACGATGCAGAAAAACTCTAAGTCGTCTCCACAATTTAATATTCAAAAGATGTCAGGAAGGTGATTCAGTACATGATTCAGTACATGTTTCGAACCTACATAGGTTCATCATCAGCTGAATCAACATTCAATTATGGAGATGAAAAAACTTATTGTTATGGTTGCTCTAAAGCTTGCTAAAGCGTACAAATATGATTCAAAATCAGAATGAGTAGCATTTTTATTGTATGATCAGTAAAAAAAAGGAAAAAAAATCGTTTACCGGTTGACGAGTGTCGCCCTTCAGAGGTCAAATCTTCAGCAGAAAATGTATTGACGAGGCCTTTTGCCCTTTGGCGTGTGGGTCCCAGCACGGAGGCTCGATGGGAAGTTGAACCCGAGTCTTCCCGCTTGAGGGGCAGACGTGCTTGTCTCTTCACTGCCGAGAACCAAATTATCCACAGAAGACCAAGAGAGCAACAACCACAAACATGTGTTTTTTTCTCACCATTTTCCACGGTGAAACGTGAATTGTGTATGACATCCACGATTATCGATTAAAAAACCGCACACATTCGATTAGGTTTTTTTCTCATTTTTACTTATAAAAATCCTCATCACCCAGCTTCACCTCAGCTCTTCAGCCGTTTGCTGGAAATGAGTCTGCAATTTGGTGGTGTTGATACTGATCAATTCAAAGGCCACAGCACAAGACATGCTGCCACTTCTGCGGCCAACCAAATCGATATGAGCACGGACACCATACGATCAAATGTAGGCTGGTCCGAAAAATAAAATACTTTTGGTAAATTCTACATAGACCAGTAATTACAAATGGTACATTTGCGGATTACCTCCGCAATTTCATTAAACGAGTGTACGTTTTCTGGTTATTTGAGTTTTGCAACATCAAATTGTATTAGCATTCAAATACTGTCTGTATCAAAATCTTAGTTTATAGTGGTGAATTATATGAAGAATAAACAGTTCATTTAGACTACTTCATTAGTATGAGATCAGTCTGAATAAAATTTTGATCGCCTTTTAATAATTCTTTAAACATCTACAAGGTGATCTATTCGGATGGGACCAACCGAAGTATAATTGAGGATTAAACGACTTACCTGAAGGAAGTTCAATCCAAATTATACGAGGTTGGTCACATCCGAATAGAGAGACACCCACCCATCTCAAAGAAGAAAAGAAAAAATCCTAAATAATATTTTTTCTGTCATCCCGACCCAAAAAGGCGATATCATCGCAAGGTATATTGACGGATATTCGAGTGAGGAATCGTGAGATAGTGGCATCGTGAATCATTCTTTCTTTCAACTTGCGCATTTCAGTCATAGAGGTACTACTACAAGGTGATCTATTCGGATGTGACCAACCTCGTATAATTTGGATTGAACTTCCTTCAGGTAAGTCGTTTAATCCTCAATTACACATATCTGTCTGTATTTCATTTTTTGAGCAACCCATGTGTCATCACTGTTAACAATAGCAGTATCGTCAGCGAAACTGGTTGTTCATCAATCATTTATATACAGTGAGAAAAGTAATGGTCCCAGTACTATGCACTGCGGTATACCAAATTCAATATTTCTTCAATCAAATTGAGTTCCTGTTTCCTATCACCACTTGCTTTCTCTTATCGATGTAACTACAGACGGGTTTTTTGTATCCTATCTACCCTCCCGGAAACCATACTGCTATTGGCTAAGTGATTCATATTTTTGTATGCACTAATTTGATCTATTTTTGATCACATTTGTTTCTATATTGAGGCTACAACATCTCGATCTTTTTGGAACCTACACCCTTTCTAAAGTTTTTATTCATCGGTGATGGCATTTCTGTTGATGTGGCTCAGAAAGTTTCTGTTTTCAATTTATATATGCCAGGTGACTCATTTGAATTCAAGGAATTGATAAGAATAACTGGCTCAAGAAAGAATTACTTGATTATTTTTTTGAGTGAATGTAGTTGACTGTTTCATTTCACTGGGCACTGGATTACATATAAATAACTTTCTGTTGCTCAATTTGTATACCAAGCATTCGAAAATTGAATCAAATAGAGAGCGAACATAGGTGTGTTTTATACACAGTGAGAAAAGTATGGTTTTTATATTCGATGCATTCATAGTTGTTAGCTTCCATTTTTTCGTTCAGTTGTTGTGAGAGGAATATTGAGATACACAGCTTTATGATCACTTATTTTCGAGTTAATAACATACGAAATAAAAGCTTGATTGAGCTCGAATAATATACTTCATTGTCTAAAGAACCAAATTTCTCATCGACAAAGCGTAGCCTATGTTAAAATTCAAAGATACATAATTAGTCATGAAAAATAATGTGTGCACTGAATATCATAATCTTCAAATATCGACAGGCAGGTGTGACTACAAAATTGGCTATGTGTGCCTCATTAAAATACCGTGTAAGCGGACGCAATGAAAAACATATTAAAACAAAATATAGGTCAAAATATTTATCATTAAATAAATCTTGTAAGCTATAGCAGGGTATATCTAACAAGAGCACTTTGACATTTCGTCTGAAGTTTTTATAGGATTTAATATTTCTTATTCATCTAGGTAGGTGATTGTATATTTTGCCGCCTCCATAAAATTTCGAGGCTTCAACAAGAGCTGACGATGGAATTCAGTCTGGCGAGTAGCGTGGTGGGTAGGCTCAGTTTCATATTTTTGTAAATCTGTTTCTTAATCAATCACAATATTTCGATAATAAAGATTGCAAAACCTGTTAATATCTTGTGTAAAAGAGGTTCACTTTGCACATATATTCCTCACTACACACCTCCAAGAAAGGGATTGCGTATCTCAGATGAGATTTCACTAAAGCGTAATAGACTACTTTGTTAGCAGAAGTACCAAGTTCATTTGATGTAACTCTAACAGCATAGCACCCAGATGAAACCTTTTTACATAAAAATGTTCATCAAATTTTAATATGCAATCCAGGATGCCTAGAAATTTTCATCTCTCATCTATTTCACCCTTAAATGAGATAATATTAGTTTTTGTCAAGAAGTCAAGAAGTTTTTTTGCATCTTTATCATGCCAAAGTATGCTTGTTTCATCCGCGAAAAATGTTATATTTCCTGATATGTTAGTTTAGCCCAAGTGGCTCATATAAAGCAAAGAAGAGTGGGTCCAAGTATGTATTTTCCCAGGTTGGAAATCGAACTGGACTCTGTCGATAATGTTATTATTATTATTTAATTGATTATACAATCAATTCTGTACACGTGTATTTTTCGATCACAGTTTTTTTTAAATTCACTGAAATTGTATCTCGAAACAATATCGTTCCTCAAAAATATTCAGATTGCTATCACCTTTGAAAATGTCATGTTCTTGAGATATTTTTCTCCCTTTTGAGACATGGAACAAATAGTTCTGCACTGTTGATGAAGGTCTAGATATACCGGTAACTATTATATTTCTTTCATGAAAGTTAATAGTTTATTGAATAGATTTATAGCCCCACCATCGTTTTTATCTATTTGTCCATCATTTTGAATCATATCGTAGCCATCCAAATTGAACATATTTGACTAGGGAATCTCAAACTTTTCCGTGAGAAATACGCAGTTCATCTGTACATTCAATCGAATAATGGCGACTCTTACAGCTCATCAATATTTTTTGGATGCTTCATATATTGTGATAAAGAATCTTGAAACGACTTCGATCCTCCTTCCTGTGACGAAGCGCATTCATGTCCTCCGTTTGGTTAATAGACAGAAAAAGGAAAATTTATTAAAAAATAAAGGAAAATATAATGAAAAAGAAAGGAAAATATAATAAAAAAGAAGGGAAAAATAATTTACAGGCGATCTGAGGTCGGGAAATGAAGGGGTTGAGTTTTTAAGTGTGAACAATGGTTTGTATCAATTTTCGGCAAAACTACAAGTCCTCTGGAAAAAAGTCAAATGGTAAAGTGGTAGCTAATTTATGTGAAGAATTGAATGAAACATGTTTCGTTTGTTTTTTTATTATCTTTAACAAAAATATTTGTTTTGTTCACAAACATTGGGAAAAACTTACTTTTTCATGTCCAGCATACAATGTAATTTATTTGATTTGAATAATTCATTTTTTCACTTCATTTTGACTCAATACCGAAACAGCACCCTAATTTTAAATCGAAAATTCTTCTGTCAAAAAAAAATAGAATTCGAAATAGTAAAAACTATCAAAATTATAGTAACCATATTAAAGCAATAATAATAGATTACAAAACAAGAATAATTTTCGAAGGTCATATCAAAATGAAAATAGAAATTTTTATAACAAAAATCAAGTTAGGAATTTCAATTATAATAGGGGGAATATTTGATGATAGAAATTAAAATCAGAATCGAAATGGATACAACAATTTTAATGGAAATGATTATAATCAGGACAGGAATTATTATGAATATAATGTAATGATATAATAATAATAATAGGAGAGAGAATTAAAAAGGAAATGACAACACATTTTTGAGAATAACCTCATATACCGAAAATCAGGATGATAATATTAGAAAAAGACTGGTACATTTTCAACGTAGGTCAGGAAGTGTAGATACAACAAAGGATGATCCAAATGGACAAACGAGGCAAACAGAAATAAATCAAAACAATATGTCGTAGGATTTAACAAAAAATGAGAAACAAAATTTTTCTATATGAACCATACAGAATGTGCAATTTGATAAACACAATAAAATTTATTTCACTAGATGACAATTATGAAAATGAGCATATGTTAGGATTATTAATATTAGAAGAAAAAATTGGAGATAAACAAGTAAAAATATTAATAGAAAAAGAATATTGTATTCCAACCGTTGAGAGTTCCAAATATGGATTTTGATTTTATTATAGGCAATGATCAGCTAGAAAAAAAGTGCAAAAATAAATTATGGAAACAAGTGTATAAAGAAGGATGGAATTTGGTTCGAATTTGAATAATCGAATAAAGAAGAGAAAAATATGGAAAGTAATGTTTTATGTACAAGATGTATGCCTCGCACTCCTCGCAGCAGGAAAGAATACTTCGACCATTGCCGCATCGAATTTGAAAATGTCTGCCGCAGATACAGAAAAAACGTCAGACCCAAAAACCTGATGACCACGGCTGAAAATCCCGAAAACTCCTAAAAGTTAGTATAAGGTAGCTTTCTCATAGGATATGTATTTCACAAGAGTCATATTTCACAGAGCATTCATTTCATTTTGATCATTATTTTGTTAATTGGAATAAATTCGCTTCTGAGTAGTATATTATCATTTATGTGTTCATTGATAGCAAATTTTCATTATAGCCCAGAAACTCACTGAGATTGAGAGTTTTCAAATATTTTGGTGTTATTTGAGAGAATTGTAATTAATCAGTGAAAATGTTCGTACAGGGAATAGTGAAATTTGTGTGACCCGTTCTCCCGAATAGAGTACCTAATTAGATAATACTTCTAAGTGAATTGGAGCGGTGGACGAAAAGACATCAGAATCTATTATATTGAATGAAATTGTACAAAAAATGATCACCAAAATTGAAGAACAAAATGATGATGAATTATTGTCAAAATTTATTAATATGGAAGAACAAGTGAAGATGAATGAAGAAGCAATTTGAAAAGTGATTGCAGACCGAGTGAATCAGATTGAATTAGAAATAGAGAAAACTCAGTAATCGTACCAGGCATAAAAGAAGAATAAAAAGAAAATTTAATATCTAAAATGTTGTGCCTATTTATTGACGCCATGAATATCAAATGTTCTCATTGTGAAATTTATAATATAAACAGGATTGGTAAACCTAAAGAACAAACATTACCGCTGTCAGTTATTGTTACTTTCGTGTCAACGAACAGAAATGAAACAGAAAAATATTAAGCCAAGAATAAATTCAAAGGGTTCACCCAATTTCATAAATGAAAATCTATTCGATGGACCCTACAAAGTCCTGAAAGATAAAAAAGCAAATATTATATTATATAGTATTGTCAATTTGCAGCACTAATTCTAATTTAAATTTTTTTTGAGTAGTGCGCGAGTTCGCATAAGACTCGACATGTCGAAACTTATCAATGTTTATTTCCAAAATTGTAGAGGATTGAACACTAAATGTTTTGAATGTTTTAGGATCCCATCCATTGGCGATTTTTTTATTATAGCAGTCGAAACATGGTTAGAGAATGGAGTAGGATGACGAAGAGGTTATAGACTTGAGATGTTTATTTATTTATTTAATTGTTCAATTTGGTAAGATGCAATAGAGATTTGGTAATTACGAATTAAAAAAACCGGTGGTGATGTTTTTCTAGCAATCAAAAAGTACTATAAAGTATTGAATGTTATCAAGAATCATACAATTTTTGAAGCAGTTATAGTTGAAATTAGAGCAAAAGGTTACAGGTACGTTTTTGTGGAGTATATATTCCTTCTGGAAGTTAAGTCAGTGTAAACGAATCAGTTTTTGAATTTTTACAATACGTAATGAAAAGGACCGATAATGTTCATATTTGTGGATATGTTAATATACCCTATATATTTAATATCACCCTCAGATGTTAGAACGGTAAAACCGTGAATCAGTATATGTTTCGAACAAATATAGGTTCATTATCAACTAATTTTTATTATCAATTCTACGATAACAGAAGAAGCATATAACAATTGTTAATACAGTGACGTATAAAATTACTAAAAAGGAAAGGAAGATTATTAATGGAGAAAAGTAAATTATCTCATGTTACCAATGAATAATTTGTCAAAATGACATATTGTAATGAAAAAATTGAAAAAAAAATTTAATTTATAACATCCTTGCAACAAATCAATGCTTTGGATCTCCTTGCCAAAAGAGGTTTTTCCTGAGGCTTACAAACTTCAGAAATTCAAAGTAAATGTTAATTCGTATTTCCTGTCCCTTGATTCACGCGGTGTTCTTTGAACATTACAAGGCTTCCCTTTCGTGTGAATCTGCATATATATAGAAAAAAAGACATGGGAGGGTCGAAGCATTTATACCTACTATTCACTTGAAAATGAAATCTAGTGAAAGAGACCCGAACTAAAATGGTTGGGAAAGGAGAATCCACTGTCAAGAATTCATAAAGTCAAGATGACATGGAACAATGACAAGAGAGATATCAACTCGTGTCCCGGCAAACAGATCCCATACCATCTATACATGTCAACTTTTTACAAAAAATTATCAAAGTAATCTTATGAGTTTAATTGAGAATCATCACGGTCGGAGGAACAATTGTCCCGATCAGCACAACCATACGTGACATCTATCATCTATACATGGAATGATCAACGAGGTGTCAAACAACGGGAGCAGACCAACAAACAACTGCCCAACCACACTTATCAAATTACTACACTAGGGGTTTATGGAAGATCAAGGCAGAAAAATTCAATTGAAATTAGGGGAATTGAAAAACTTTTAGCAATCAAACTGTACCTGCTCATCAAGAGAGACATCATTGGGATTAGCAGAGCTGATTTCAAAGATATAAAGAAAATTGGTTGAAGTACCGTTCTGGCAAACGTGTAAAACTTTGAATCTAAATCAGAATCAATATCAACACTATTGTTATAATTGAGCATGTGACGTAAACGGTGTTTATCTACACCCTTTCTCTAATAGATACAGATTTTCAACCAATAGAAACCCATTATTTTTTAATCGAGCATGATGTGCATGCTCTGCATTTGACGTTTGTCAAGTCAAAATCGGTATAGGTATTGAATTTTTGAAGAATATATTCAAACTTCGATAATCATAACAAATTGTCTGATACCAGTGATATGGGAGAATCACCTTCGACACCTTCACCGGTAGAAATACAGTTAGAATGATCAAATTTTTCATTTGACAAATGCATGATTCATTTCTTTATTTTTTCAATCAAATATTCTGAGCTCTCCGTAGGCGAGCGGTCTAAGGAGCTGAGAATGTATTGTCGAAGTTGAACTAGTTGGAAGAGGCATGGGTTCGATTCAGGCCTCGAGTAGTCTTTTTTTTTATTTTTGATCTTTTCATTTCTCATCTTTCATCTCTCGAAGTAATACCATTAATTACAATTTTTTAGAATTTTTCGTTCAATAAGTATTATTGTGTGCAATACAAATATAAATATAATATTTGTAGTTCTTCACTATTTATCGGGTGTAGATAAAATAGCGTATGCATTTCTCATGTAATGGTTATTAATACACTCGCATCAACCATCACCTTCGGCTCGTTTCGTATCCCGGTTGATGCTCGTGTATTAATAACCATCATTACATGATCGTTGCATAATATATTATTTATTCTATGTTATATTCATCCAAGTGTGGTTCTGGAATTATCAATCAGTTCAACATGTTCAAGAACTCTGGTTTTAATTGCTCTACCACTCTGTCCAATATATAGAACGGTGTAAACAAGAAATTCTATAAACGCTTGATTTATGGGAGACTGGTACTTTGTCTTTAGTACTCACCATCAATTTGAAAATAGGATCCATAGTATAAGAAGAAAAAATTATATCATTACAATATATTATACGAATATTTGAAATATTTTGTGAAACTTTACCTAAATAAGGAATAGAACAATATTTATTGGTGTTGTTGGTAGGGATTGCACTAAGATTACGAGATTTAGTTCTGTATTTGTTATAGATTCTATTTTTTATTAGATGAGCCGGGAAACCCTTATTGTGACTAATTTGTCTGATAATATTCAACTCTTTATTGAAATTATCAGGTGACATCGGAATATTAACTAATCTGTGAAATAATGAATTAAACGCTGCATATTCATGGGAATACGGGTGATAAGAAGAAAAAGGAATTACTGAATCAGTATGTGTTGGTTTTTCTGTAAATTGAAAAAAGTTTGGAAACGATAATGTTGATCAATGAATCTAGGAAAGGAAGAAGATTGTCTTTTACTGATTCGTTTATTTATGAATCTTATAGAAGGGTGTAAGGAATTCAAGAAAACCAACAGAAGGTTTACTTCCCGATGATTACCGTAGAAAAGTGCAATACAATCATCAAAATATCTGCGCCAAAACACTATTTGATTGCATAAAGGGAATAAATGGCTGTTATGTTCTAAATTAGCCATGAAACTGTACTAAGAGAAGGGACAAATTGCTACCCATAGCTAGACCGGAAATCTGAGAAAAATATTTTTTATTGAACTGAAAGATTTTTTGTTGTAAAGCGATATTTTAGAGAGTACATGAATTATGTGCATGGAATGGCGAAGTATCTGCATTCAACAGTAATTCCCTAACTAATCTAATACATCTTCGAGAGGAATGCAAGGGATTTTTTGAGTAAGATCAAAGATGTGGTTGTACCACCTGATTCTATTCTGTTGTCGGGAATTACTGTTTAAAGCAGATATTTTGTCATCCATGCCCTTAATTTTTGTTCTCTCCTAAATATCGTTTTACAACAAAATTTCTTCCAATGCAATAATGAATATTTTTCTCAAATTTCGGGTCTAGCTATGGGTGGCAATTTGTTCCCTCTCTTAGCAGATTCTTATGGCTGATGTAGAACATAACCTCAATATATTCCCTTTATACAATTATACAATTTTGGTACATATTTGTTGATGATTGTATTGTACTTTTCAACGGTAATCATGGAAAAGTGAACCTTATATTAGATTTCTTAAATTCCTTACATCCTCTTATAAGGTCCACTATGGAATTAACTAAAGACAATCTTCTTCCTTTCCTAGATTTATTGATCAACATTAACGTTTCCAAACTTACTGATTCAGTAATTCCTTTTTCTTCTTTGCAGCGTTCAATTAGTTATTTCACAGATTATTTAATATTCCGATGTCATCTGAAAATTTTAATAAAAAGTTGAATATCATCAAACTGATAGGTCACAATAATGGTTTCCTTGCTTATCTAGTTAATAGAATGTATAACAAACACAGAACTAAATGTCTTAATCGTAGTTTAATACCTACCAACAACTCCAATGAATAATGAATTCTATTTCTTATTTAGGTGAAGTTTCACAAGATATTTCAAAAATTCCCAGAAGGTATTGTGAACATATTCATTTTTCTTTTTTTTTTATACTATGGATCCTATTTCCAAATTGATAGTCAATACTGAAAACAAAGCACCAGCCTTCCATAAATCAGGCTTTCATAGAATTTGATGTTCACAACCGGATTGTTCTGCTCAGTAAATTGGACAGAGTGGTAGGATAATTAAAACCAGAGTTCTTGAACATGTTCAACTATTCGATAATTCCAAAAGTCTACACTTGAATGAATATAACACAAAGAGTTCGTTTTCTTATCAAATTTTCAGTTAAAACCAGAATTTTGTTATTGATTCTTATTCAAATATTTCTCACGTTTACCAAAAAGGCACTTTACTCAATTTTCTTTAATGAACGATGAGTTTTGGAACCTTTGGAACCTCTAGGAAAAGTTTCAATTTTCTTCAAATCTTTGAAATCAATTCTGATGAATGAGACAAACACCGCCATCATTCTGTATACGATTCGCAGTTTTGAATACATAGCGATACCCGTTCATGTCAATCAGTTTTTGAAACAGATACGTCTGCGACTGTTTACGAATTCAGTATCTGAAATAGTCCGTGAATGTTGTTCATCTTAAACTGAAATCGTTTATTAAAGTTCCTGGAATACGTAGTTTTTCTTTCCACGTAACCTTCCCAGCATCTCATATCTAACAGGTTATGGGCCCAGGTTTCTAAGTGTTACTGGAAAGATTCAAGAAGCGTTTGAACCACGACTTACTGAAAAACGGAAATATGAACGTATCCAACATTTCGAGGATTTCAACTCTCACCAAAGAGAACAATGACACGTGGAAAATGCAGATGGAAGCGCTACTAGTGAAGAATGATGCATGGGTTTATTTGAACGGTGAATGTAAGAAGACGAATTTGGTACCTGGAGATGCTAATTCTGAGAATCTAGTGAAAACTTAGGTAAATAACGACAGTAAGGCCAAGTCTGACATAATTGAA
>JAVJAQ010004309.1:0-32078 GCA_032362365.1 Zygogramma bicolorata | reverse complement strand
ATATAAGTAAAAGTACTCAAATGTTTTTAAGTGAATGGTTCATTAATTATTTTATATAAAGTTTTATCATATTCTTTCAGTTTTTCTTGAGCAATAGTTAATTCATCAAGATTCAGGTGATTTATCTTCACTGGCTTGATATTTGGAAGTTCTTCTCTCTTCGGGAGTTGATCACAACAACCATAGGTTATTTCAGGAATATACAACTGAAGTTTCAGGGTTCTATTATTGTCTGAACTTGCATATACTCTTGTTGTACCAATGAATGCACTACACTTTGGCTCTGAAGTCAAAAGTGAGTTTTCTTGAGTCATTTCTGTGTCTGAGTTTTTCTCTGGACATGTTGTAGTTAAAGGTAGTTGATTTGATACAGTTACTAACCATTAATCATCAACTAACTAACAACAACAAATAATACTCAATTTCTCGTTTTCTAATCATTTCTTCCTCTATAATTTTCAAGTCTTTATTAAAAGTTTCTTCATCAATTTCCAACTTGTTCAGTGTGGAATTGAAGTTCAAAATAATACTTGAAATAATATGAATTCGATTTATCATTGACATTTATAAGTTTTTATCATCTTTTTCAAGTTTATTTATACACTCGTTATAATATTCTCCATCAGATGCTTCTGAGTTTCCTGTGATTATTTTCCAAACTGAGCCTATTCCATTCAATAAGCCTCTCTTGAATCTATTTGTTGTACTTAGAGCAATTTCTGAAAATTAACTTTTTATTTCTTGGGTCATGGTATTCAATAATGAAAGTTGAGCTGAGAATGCCATTTTGAAGTTTGGACTCACATCATCTCTGTGTAGTAATTCTCTCAATGACTGTTGAACATTTTGGCTTTGTTCAAATGAATTTTTTAGGTAATGGAATATTTTTAAAAACAATGATTTTGTACTCATCGTTCGATATTTCAGCTATTCCTTCCTTCTGAAAGAAAATACCTGCGGGTGTGATTATTTTTTCTATTCCTGCTCTGGCTGTGATGAGTGTCCTGGAACAATAGATACTGGTTTCAATCTATCAAAATTAACCATACATGTTCCATTTTCTATCTCTATTTCGGCTGTATTCGTGTTTACTATACGAATCACTTTGTATGGTCATTATATTTATTGTTCATTTTATTGCCTATTTGAGATTCTCTTAGGTATACGAGATCGCCTACTATATATTTCGGTAAATTTTCTCTTACATGTTTGTCAAATCTCGTTTTTGCTTTTTCTTTTGCTGAGTTGAAGTTTATTTTGACATTTTCAAAAATTTGCAGTATTTCTCATATCATTCACATAATTCGATTGAAGTTGTTCTTCACTATACAAAACCTCATTTTCGCCATCGCGAATATGACCAAAAATTATTTCTTCAGGAGTATATTTAGTTGATGTTGACTTGCTTCTATTATAGGATTTCATGCAATAATTGGTTTATTTGGATAATCATTATGAAATGCTCGTAATAAACCTTGCAAAGTTGCATGAAATCTTTCAACTACACCATTAGTTTGAGGATGTGCTACTGCATTTTGAGTAATTCTGAATTCATATAACTTCGATAAATCTTTCATATGTTGGTTATTAAATTCTCCTCCGGGGTCAATATGTATTCTTTTTGGTATTGGATAGTGTTGAAAATGATGTAATAATTTCTCAACAATAGTTGTGCCTTCTTTATTTTTCACACGATATGCTTGTGCAAATCTGAAAAAATTATCAACAATAGTTAAAAGTGTACAATTTCTTGTTATACTCATCAAATCAATATTGATGTGTTCAAATGGTTTGCTTGGAGTTTCTGTTATAACTAACGGATAGTCATTATTTTGTCTATTCGTTCGATTACATAATTGACATTTCTTTATGAAATTTTCAACAGCTGTTTTAAATTTTTGCCAAACATGTCCTTCACGTATTCTTCTAAATGTCTCGTTTATACCTTTGTGTACCGAGGTTTTACTCGTATGATAATTTTCTGAAATATTTTCTCTTTCACATTGTTGTGGTACCTTAACCATATCAAAACATATTGTGAATGTTATGTCTTTCTCTCCGAAAATATAGCTCAAAATATCTAGAAATGGAAGATGTTCTACTGGGTTAATAAAATAATTCTTCGTCTGTAATTTATTTTTCAACGGATTAAATATTCTGAAACAATCTTTCAGACTTAGTGAATCTATTTCCAACGTTGGTATCTGAATGAAATAATATTTCCTCCGTTGAAATTTGAGACCCTGTCTTATCGTTAATAACTCGGTCAAGTGCAATTGTTGATCATCTGGATCTATGCACGTATCTTTTATTATCGTATTTAAATGCGGGGTTTCGCGATTTTCATTTGTTGGAACTGATAATATAATATCATTGTGTGCAACAAATACTCATGAAAATTGACGTAGCACAAAAATTTATTTTTTCTTTTCTCTAGGAATCCATGAAATTCTGAGAGAAATTCATTTTCTTCATTATCTGAACCTGTTTCTGTTTCTGAATCTGAACTTTCTGTTGAAGCATTTATTTCTATTCTGGAGAGAGCATCAGCATTACTGTTGTGCATCCCAGGTTTATGATCTTTTTCATATTCGTACTCTTCTAGTTGTAACTTCCATCTCATTAATCTTGAATTTGTATTTGTTATAGAAAATAAATATTCCAGTGGCTTATGGTCACTGAGGATTTTAAATCGTCTGCCGTATAAGTAAGGCCTGAAATGTCTCACTGCCCAAATTATACTTAATAATTTCTTTTCTATGGTTGAATAACGTGTTTCTGCGCCATTTAATGTTCTCGATGCATACGCTATCGGCATATCTTCTGCTATTTCGCCGTGTGATAGTACTGAACCTATCGCAAAATTACTTGCATCGCATGTTAGTAAAAATTCCTTTCCAAAGTCTGGATATTGCAAAATTGGTGCTGTTATCAAACATCTCTTCATTTTTCCAAAACAATCGATACATTTTTCATCAAAATTGAATTCTTTATTTTTCTTCAATAGATTTGTCATAGGTTCAGCCATTTCTGAGTAATTTTCAATAAATCTGCGATAATAACCTGTCAAACCTGAGAATGACTTTATTTCTTTTTGATTTTTCGGAACTGGCAACTCAATTATAGCTTCAATTTTCATAGGATTCGGTTTCACGCCATCCTTTATTACTACGTGCCCTAAATATTGTACTTCCCTTTTCAAAAATTCACATTTACATGGCTGTATCTTCAAATTATCCTGTTGTAATCGTTCAAATACCTTCTCTAGTCGTTTTATATGTTCTGACAAGGTTGAACTATAGACTATGGTATCGTCCATATGAGTCATACACATTCCTCCTTGTAAATCCAAAAGGCATACGCAAGTATTCGTAGTGCCCATGGTCTACGCTAAAGGCTGTTTTTGGAATATCTCTTTTTTCTATCTCGATTTGGTGGAACCCAGATGCGAGATCTAGTGTTGTGAAGTATTCACATTTTCCTAACTGATCTAGCAGTTCATTTATATTAGGAAGTGGATATTTGTCTCCTATTGTTATTTCATTCAACTTCCTGATATAACCATTCGAAATTTTTGTTTTCCGCTTGAGTCTTACTTTTTCGGGACTACTCATACTGGACTGTTCCATGGACTCGTTGATGGTTGAATTATATTCTGTTCTGATAAAATTGCAATCTGATTTTTCACTTCTTGCTTCAGTGCATAAGGATATCTATAATTTTTTACTGAAATAGGACCTTTTCCCTGAGTGTTCATTTCATGTTTTACTCAATATCATTTTCAAAAAGAAATATGTCTTTGTACTCCAAACAAAAATTTACTATTTTATTTTTTTCTTCATCGTTCAAATGTTCTATTCTCAATTCTGAAATAATTTTTTCCTCATGGTCGTTACTTTGGAAATTATTTCTTTGAATATTTTCCCACTTGTTTTTTCTTGTATTGTTTCAAGTTCAATTGGGAATGTTCTGAAACTTTGATCTCTTTCCGAAAAATTCACAATTGTTGTTATGAATTTCTCGTTTTCGTTTATTTTCACGTAACAATTTGGTGTTTTCACACCTTCAGTTATTTTTATTTCAGGACAAATTCCTTCTTTCAAGTTTTCATTGTTGGAAATTAATTCAACAGTTTGAATTGTTCTCGCTGGAATTGTTATGGATGAACTTACTTGGTTTTCATTTATATCATCAAAAATAATTTTAGTTTTTTATTGGTGATATCCATTTCTGCTTTAATTTTTTCGGGAAAATCGATACCTACAAGTCCATCATAGTTGAAATCAAAATCAATTATGTAATATCTATGCATTAGATTGTTTGGACCTACATTTATGTCTATACTTTGAGTTATTCTTGTATCACTTTGAGGATTATTTATTCCAAAAATTGAAAAATTTTCTTCGTTCAATCTTCTCATTGGATTTTTCTTTATAAATTTTTGTGCTACATCAATTTTCATGAGTGAAATTGGTGCGCCTGTGTCTACTAGAAATGTATTTCCCTGTCTATCCTTTATATAATAGAGTTTTTTATTTGGTGAGTTCAATATCGTTGATAATTGAACATTTCTTCTTCGTCGTTCTGGTGTAGATATGTGATTTCGTTCTGTGCGAAATCCTGTTCGATCTCTAGTTGATTCTGTAATTGATTTTCGGGTATGCATGAATTTTCCGGAACCATAGCACCCGATAGACTCGATTCCGCCATGCAGTTTAAATGATTTACGCGGTTGTTTTGCGTTCTATTTTCACTTGTATTTTTCTGAATGACTGACGGTCTATTCTGTTGTATTATATTATTTCGTTGTTGAGTACCTGATGTACTTGGAATAGTTCTATTCGAATTCGAGCTCTGATTCATTTTATTGGTCCGATTGAAATTTTTATTTTTGTAGCAATTTGAGTTCGTATGACCTGGTATTTTGCAAAAATTACGAAATTTTTGTAGTTGTTGACTGTCAGTTACACGATTGTTATACCCATAATTTTCTTTTGGATATGGTTTATTTGTATCGTTTGGTTTTGAAACCGTTTGTTTCGAAATTCTGAAAGTTTTCAGATATGCAATGTTTTCTTCTTCAATTAAAAATGTTTCTGCTTCATCTAGAGTTTGTGGTCTCTGTGAGCGTATCACAGAACCAAAAGGCTCGTTTAGCCCTGCTAGAACTGTTTTTAGTGCAATATTTTCATGTGATCTATTTAATGCTGCTTTTTCTTGAACGTTGAGATTTTGATCAAGAGGTACACTGTTTCTTAATTCTGTTAACAAGTCTTCTATTCTTTGAACAAAAGATCTTGGAGTTTTCATTCCATTCAACCTCGTGTGTACCATTCGTTGATAATATGTGTTCAGCAAATTTGGATACATCTATTTCTTGTATTCTCAAGTTGTTTCTATGCACAGCTTTTCTTATTTTCATGGCCTTGATGTTTCACCAGTATAAACACTAAACACTGCCACATACACATGGGATACTCTAAACACAATTTTTTGAATTATGTCTCAAAATGGCTTTTTGCATTTTGTCTAACGGAAATGAAGGGATTGAGTATGGATCGATGTTGAATGCCGCTTCTGAAAAGGGCAGATGAATTCGGAATATTCAATTCCGAGTGAGTTTTGAAAAAATCAACACTTGGTATGGCTATCGATGAATCAGTCATGCCAGTGTCACATTTCGACAAAAACAACCAAGAATTCTAATCTCGATACAAATTTTTTTTGAATCCTCTGAAAAAAAGGCAGACTTGCTTCCGAAACGTCGCCAAGTAATTTTCTGATTCAGTATTCAAATTCATACAAAATACAATTCGTACCTGACAAAATAATCGGTCAGTTCTCGAAGAGGGACATTTTTTGCACATATTCTCAACTTTGTCACCTCAAGCCCCTCGGAGGGGTTAGCTCCAACCCTCAAATCTTTAATGGAATTAGGGTTCATGTGAGACCGCATTGTGAAGACCATGGAATTCTCTTCTGTTAAGTTTTTTTTTTTAATTTGATGCAGTAGTTCTCGAGAAATGAATGTTGATATACCAACAAGTCATCATTGCCATTAATTCTTAATAACTGTCAACTTGAATTGTCAGAATTGTTTTCATGGCAACTGTTTGAGTAAAAACTAAGTTTTTCGAAGTTTTTAGAAACATAGAAGGGTCACGGGTGTTCCAAAAAATAAAATCAAAAATGTAGCTACTTTTTTACTTTTCATTTCAGAAAGTGTTCAAAATATTGGCGTCCTGCTTCCATGCAGTAATAGAGGTTAGGTTTGAAACGATTGTGGACGTTCTGAAGCATTACAGGCGTATTATTCCGACATTCATCAATGATCCGTTGACGTGAATCATTTAAAGAATCTGGTTGAGTTTTATAGATGATACTCTTCAAGTGTTCCACAGAGAAGAATCCAACGGACATAAATCTGGTTACCTTGCGGGCCACTCCACTGCTCATCTTCGTCCGATCCATCTCCCAGGAAAGGTTTTTCAGATACTGTCGAACAGCAACGAAATAGTGAGGAGGTGCCCCATCTTGCTGGAATGTCAAGTCATTCGCACTGTGACGGTCATTATTTTCAAATATTTTTGTCAATGCGGAATCGATAGTATTTTCTAACAATTCCAAGTACATTGGTTCTGGTCTTAGATGAATGTGCTCTGGATGATTCTCTGATACTCGCATAATAGCTTTATGGAGTATTAATTACCAATACTTTGCTACAAAATACTTTTTGCTTTTGTTTCAGTGTTCTCCGATGCCTTCTAATGACGATTTCCTTTAGGGAATCCAATTTCTTGTTGGATTCACCCATCAGCAACAACCCTAAAAACAGTTTTTCGGAACTAATTCGATTTTTTGTATTGTTAATACAAATGATAAATCAATACATGGATCAACTGCCACAAAAAGTAACGAAAGACGGCAGTTTCAGATAGTCACATTACGGAGATTTTAATTAAAGAGATAAATTCCTGCTACATCCAATTCAAGTGATTTGTTAGTTCGCTTGTATGCAATATTCCGTTTGGGGTTATAATTCATTTAGTCGGTTTTTAAAGCCACAAACGGCGTTGTTGAGGCAACATTCGCAATTTCATAGAGATACTTGTTAGCGTTTATTAATGGTTATTTTTTTATTCTGTTCAAGCTTTTTCACCTAGTTATACACGGTTTCAGCAATGACATCAGAGTAGGATTGACTTTTTTTGCGGAGCGGAAAGAATTATCATTTACAACCATTTCAGACAGATTGAAGCTCGTGAATGTTAATGATGTCCAAAATTTTCATTATTAATAATTGAGAGAGAGATGCGGTTGTTACAGACTGCTCACTGATAAATGTTACTGGTTATTTTTTTCGGGGTTTTTATCTCATAACGATAGGTTTTGGTAAAAAAAAATAATTATTGGAAAGCGTTCGAGCTACTTATTGACATTGAAGGCTCTTATTTACAAAACATCAATGATATATCGGAGTTTTTATTCTTTGTTAGTTCACATAGTGCAGCGAATCCATCACATTTCTACAGAAATGGTTGACAACTCCATCTGATGATACAGAGCGAGAAGTTGAATGAAATGTTTTGAAGATTCATAGACCTGCAGATTTCACATGGGGCAATTTTCCTGGATTTTTCAAATGAATTAATGATTGCTTGAGGAAATCCATGAATTGAAAAACCTAAATTATACATATATTCTAGACAGAAATTCTTTGTCCCGTTCATGATGAACTGAATGGGTGAATAACACAAAAAAAATTCAAAACTTTTCCACCTGAATTCAACACGTAAAAATGGTTCAAAAACCCGAAATCAAAACCTTGTGCCTTTCTGTCCGTTTCACCAACATATTGTAGTTATTTGTTGTGCTTAAATTGTTGGTTCCGTTAACCAGCTGACGAACGTTAACCATCAGAAGTCGAAACTTGTGCGAGCAATGTATATACGAGGCCTTACCTTTTACGTGCGATTGCCCACAACGGTGGCCTGGAGGGGATTTGAACCCCGGTCTTCCGCTTGAAAGGCGAACGTGCTCACCCTACACTACCGAGTCCACGAGATACTCCTGAACATTTCTGAATAGGGATTTTTATTTGCAAAACAATAGGGTGTTCCATCTGAAGTCTTGAGCAGCTCAGTGGAGTTCAGATAAATCACAATTATATTTCATACTGCATAAGCAGCATAATGCAATTCAGACGTCTGCATAATCATTTCATCAAATATTTCTTCCTTCTTGGAGTTTCACGAGAAATGGCTTCTCTCGCAAATCTAAGCAGACAACAGTAAATAAAAATTTTTGGAAAGACGTATTGAAAAAAGTCTCCTGTGACTTATCTTGTAGGCATTCACTACGATCGAGTGTTCCAACTGAAATCCTTGTCAACTCAGAGAAGTTCATTAACTTACCGCGTAATAATTACAGTCAATACTTCTACCTCGTACGAAGTTGAGAAGAAATATCTTCTCAATCAGTAGCCAACAATGAACTTTCAAAAGACGTATTCTGAAACGTCACTAGTGACTTTTCTTGTAATTGCCCATAACGTGCTGTTAAGAATGCCTTTGCATATTTTCCGCTTTTTGTCGACATGGCGTGTTTGAAATAGCGTGTGTTATTTTCCGTTACTCAAAAAAATAAACGATTAATATTACACGCAGAATTTACGTCCAAGTCGACCTCAATGTGACACATATTCTCGTACATATCTCGAGTCGCCATAAATTTTCATATAAACCCACCAAGTGTGCTTTCCATGTTCAGGAGGTAGCTCTAAAACGTTTTCTTCAGTGTTCTTTGAATTATAAATCCATGCTCTATTTGTTTTGTGTGTTCTCGATGAAATATGAATTTGGTTGGTAGCCTTTGGGAATGGATACGTTCAGATTAATTTCATAATTGATTCAGTCATTTTTTCAAAACAAAATGAATTGAAATTAGCGGCGAGTGCTCTTTAGAAAAATTCAGTCAAGAAGGTTTGCTTAAACATTGTGGGTACAGAGATGTATTTCCATTATTGTTGAAAACTTCGATTAAATTTTTCATTCCTTTGAGAATTCGTTCGTTATTGAACTATAACAATGTTCTGTTTGAGAATTCCAAAAGACCCTTTGCTAAGAATAAACTGTCATGTACATGCAGATTCGTAGAAAAAACCTCAATCCTCTGTTGAATTGATTCATTATTGGTGTCGTTAATGTCACTCAGATTATATTCGAATGAAGAAGGAGAATAAGTGAGAGTGCGTCGAAGTCTTTCATCATATATCGTTCTGACGGAAGATTCTCACCAATAAAAATTCTCGAAAATATCAAATCATTGATGTGCTCATACCAGGTGATTCTTTAAGGTGGCTCACCCCTATGATTCTTTTATTATTGAAGATAGAAAAACGAAATTTGGGGGTTTGTATTATAGTTCAATTTACATATTCTGACGTATTTTCTTGCTTTGCCTTACTTCCAGTTTGACTGGAAATGACCCAAACTTTCGATTTTTCAATGGGACATCTTGTACATTTTACATGTTTCGATCGAGAATGACATTCCTAATCCAGCAACACCTCACTTGTCAATATTTTATAATTGAAATCATTTTAAATTCTATTTTCATTTCTCGATCTAAAAAAAATATTGAACATAAAGTGAAAGTGTTTCACAAAAAGTCGACGTGTCACCCCCTTTCCATTTGAAAAAATCAAGTTAACTGGAAGAATTCATATTTGCGACTTTTAAATAATTATTAAAACGAATGTGAAGGGTATGTGTGGTATGTATGTATGTATGTATGTATGTATGTATATAAATATATATATATATATATATATATATATATATATATATATGTTCGGATAGGTTTCCGCGGTCAGTTGTATGTTGTTGTTGAGTTCGGGTTGAACCGCGTCTGGAGTTTTGTTCTCGACGTTTTGGCTCCGATTTTGGAGCCATTTTCAAGAGTAAATGTGACTTGACGCCGGGGCCTCAATCTGCCTACTCCCCAGGTCTCGTCACGAGACGTTCCGATGGCCTCACACTACATGCTCGTATAATTCATGAGGCCATCGAAATCGAGAAGCGACCTTTCTCTGCGGTCTTAAATAAACGTGACAGACGGTCAGAGACTCTCCAACTGCATGGAAACCCCTAATTTCCAGATGCCCCAGGCCTCACCAAGTACATCCCGAACATGTAGTGCTTTAGCAGCAGCCCGGCTGTTCTATAAATACCACCCAACACTCCCTCGATACCTTCAGTTCGATCTAAGAGAGTAGACAGATTGGATAGACCTCAGAAAAGAACTCGTGAAATACGAGACCTGGGAAGTAGGCATGATTCGTAGGCCCCGGCGTCAAGTCACAAACCCTTGCCCCCTGTGACAACACCTGGACTGGGAGTCGCTTAACCCTCAAATCACAATTATCTTGAGGGCTCCGAAACGCGGAACAAAGGGCATCTGCGTCATAGTCGTCATCGTCATAATGTGTTACATCAACAGTAATATATATTGCATACATAGATATATAGATACCGTAGGTATATCAGATATATATAGTATACTATAGATACTTAAATATATACTAGATTATTCGGCAAGTATTCAAGAATGGGCCGGCTGGAACTTGTGGTTCATGTTGAAAATTTTCAATATTTTCGGGTATTGAATCATATATTTCAATAACCCACTAGGGACCTTCAAGGGGATTTGAGTGGTCTCAGTTGTGGCTCATCATGGTATCATCTGGAGATCGAGTATAAGGTTGGTGGGATTTAAGGGTTCATTAGTAGTTATGGCGGCAGGTACGCACGGTCGGGGGGGTACAATGGACTGGCGAGGTGTATCGGACGGGTGGGAGGTATGCCCAAGGAGGGCGGAATAAGTGGATTGTCGGACGTTTCGAGGTATTGGGGGGGGGCGCGTTTTTGAGGACCGTCGGGCGTGTATTGAGACAGGGGATGTTTCGATTTCATATGGCTTCACGGGGAAATTTTGGTTTGGAGGGTTTTGGCAAAGATGCAAACCGTTGCCACAGCCAAAACCCTCCAAACCAGAATTACCCGTGAAGCCATTGAAATCAAAAACGTCCCAACTGTCTCAATAAACTGCGACGATTCCTCAAAGACTCCCCAATACCTGGAAAACCACTTTTGGTCCGACATACTTCTATTCACTCCGACTTGGGAACCAATCCGTTCGAACCTCCCATCGACCGTCCGATACCTGATTCTGCCATAACTACTAATGAACCCTTAAATCCCACCAACCTTCTATCCTCGATCTCCAGTGATAATAGCCAGCTAGTGAGACAACTCAGACCTAGACGCAAGGTCACTCAGCTTGAAAATGGCTCCGCGAATGGGAGTCGAAACGTAGACAAGTAAATCTTTCCAGACGCGGATCAACCGGAAGTTCCAGCCAGCATATATATATATATATATATATATATTTATATATATATATATATTATATATATATATATGTATATATATGTATGTACTGCTCGAGGTCTCAATCTGCCCACTCCACAGGTCTCGTTACGAGTTCTTTCTAAGGTCTCAAGGTCTCAATCTGCCTACTTCTCAAATCGAACTGAGGTATCGAGGGATGTTGGGTGGTATTCATTATACGAGCTTGTAGTGTTTTTGCTGTGGCGATGGTCTTAGTGTTCCCAAAGTCTATATTGTGTCCTGTCTCTTGATGACGTTTGGACAGAACTGAAGATGGGTCTGATTTTCGGACAGCAAGTTGATGTTCGTATACTCTACTTGTCACACGTCTGTTGGTCTAGCCTACATATGTTCTATGGCAATCAGAACATGGTATTTTATATATACCTTGTGATTCGTTGACAATTTTGTCCTTGGGGGGGCGGAGGAATCTGGAGATTTCATTGTTGGCTGTAAATATCGTTTTTATGTCCTGTTTTTCGAGAATTTGGCAGATTTTGTCAGTAACACCTTCAATGTAGGGAAGGAAAGCTTCGTGAGGAACGTTGTTGTCTGTTGGGTGTCTGGGAATGGAAAGAGACCCAACAGACAACAACGTTCCCCACAAAGCTTTCCTTCCCTACATTGAAGGTCAACAACAAAATACAACTGACCGCGGAAACCTATCCGAACATAATCTTTGAGACCTGGATTCCACAAGTTAGCAACTAAGTGGTAAAACGTAAAAACTAACTCAAAACAATAATACCACTTCAAAAGTCACATATGCTATACAGGCATGTCCTCTGAACGACTGAATTTGGAGTCCTTTGCGTAATTTCTATCGACCATACCTTGATGTTACCTGATCTCGGTGTCTCCGTGAACAACTTGAAGAAAAAACTTAAACTTCTCCGATAAGTTACCATTTCATTGATCTATTACGAACGATAATTGAATATTATGAAAGTAGCCAACACTCAATAGACTTGATGACAGTTTTCAACAATGGGAGACATCACTTTTGTGGACTTAACGTCCATATATCAATTTACTCAAATGAACGTAAGCTGTGTTGGTGTGACAATGTAATCGAATCACAAAAAAATATGTCAGGAAATGAAAGTGAAACTATAGCTACTTCAACACTTAAAGAAAAGTATTATTCATGTGTTAGATTGGCGATACTGTTGTGACTGAATTTGTGTGGATTTATGCAGCCCAAAATAACAAATATCACGTATAAGTTGAAGTACTTATTTAACAAATAACAAATAAGAAGATGGTCAACTTTTATCTTTCTACGTTATTTGAACGAGATTTTCTTATTGTGCGCATCTAATACGCAGATGACCGCGGAATGGTCTATTCAGTGACAGTACTGTGACATTGATTTTATGAGGTTGTCAATCATCCCCAATTCTTTTCGATCCCTATTGATGGGCTTTACAGCCCATCTTCTTTAATTTTTTCTCTTCACGAGAAAAAAACTTGCTGTCATCAGCATTAACAATACAAAAAACGTCTCAACCTCTTCCATTTCACTGAACATTTTGGAGTTGCTGTTTATTATGACATTAGGGTAAGGTTCAAGTTTATTAGAATTTTCAAATTTCAATATTTTGAAACTGACTTGATCGCCTGCGCACTATCTTTTTCTACTTGGTTATTTGGTCTGCATAAATGGATACATATTTGCCACTTGTTATTTGATATTTGTTACGTGATATTTGTTATTTGATAGTTGTTATTTTGGGCTGCATAAATCCACACTTTGTTTTTGAATCAGCCTAATCCCATAAATTACTTACTGATCAATTCACTTCGTGATATATAAGGTAATGATCGCTATATGGAAGGTCATGAGAAACAATGTTTAGTGCGCTTAATATTTCTCTGATCTGAACGAAATATGATGGGGTTAAAATTTTCCAAACAATACTTTTTTCTTTCCCTTTTGCTTTTTTGTCAGTTCTTCATTTATATTCTCACGAGATGTAACACGATCGGTTCAATAATTCAAGTTTCCTGATTGTTCCTAAAAAGTAACATGTTTACAGAAATGCGATTTTCCAATTTTTGAATTTTCAATCGCATGAAATTGATTTCTCGTTCAATTGAATCGTCGAGAATTCAGTTGTGAGGTAGGAACAAGGAGATCAAAAGTTTAAAATTGGAGAAAAGCATTGGATGCTGGAGGCCAAGTGAGGGATGTGTTGAGGCCTGTTGTGTTTTTTAATATTATACGTTTTTGCGGATTCATGCGGGTGCAATTCTGAAAGTATTTTTCGAAAGACCGCGTAAGTAGCTGAAAACAGATCGATTTGCTTAGAATCCAAGTTCGATTTTATTGACAACCCCAAAAAAGAGGGGTTGATGGTAAGGGATTCATGATTTTGCAATTTTCAGTTTGATATTGGGAAAATCACGTGAAAGGAGAGGTTGAGTACTGAATTCCACTACATACGGAAAATTTCATTCGAGGATTTTCATACTTTCTGTTATTCCTGTTCCCTATATCGTCTACTCACCTGAGTTCCCGTACCTGATATGATGCAGTCCGTCACAAAAATGAATATCATCCGAGCCATTTGAGTTCCCAAAAGACATCCCGACAACCAAGCTCTAGGGAAATTTTCAGGCAACAATAATGTTTTATCAATTAGTTTTTGAATTCAGAGAACTTCGTCATTCAAAAATAAATGTTCAGATGATTATAACATGATGTGATGATAGTAACTATGGTTTTGCTAGAATGGAATGCATTTCTGAATTTTCTCATGACAGAATTCCCTGATTTGATGCATAACTATATATCTATTTCATTCATTATCTTTTATGTGTATGCACCTTATTTTCAGGAATTCAACTTCGATTTCATTATGCAATTTTGAAATTCAAACAGCATTGGATATCATATTCAATTACCCTGTGAACACACATATGTCTAACTACTTTTCCTCGGGTTTGAAGGCCGTCGTTCTTTGGAATTTCTTAATAACGTTACGAGTCATCGGAAATGAGTGAGCTTCTGAAAAAGCTGGCCACTCGCGCTAGAGAAACGTTAGGGAGGAATTCCAAAGAACGACGGCCTTCAAACCCGAAGAAAGGTAGTTATACTAAAAACCTCGGCCTCGAAAGCCTTAACCATTTTGAAACATATGTCTGCCATATACTATTTGGAGTTCACCGAAACAAATTTGAGACATTTCCATGATCCTTATTTGCTATATGGCATATAATTCGAAACCTACCCGGACCTTTCAAATGGCATATTATCAGATACATATCGGACATATTGAATAGATGAATTTGTTACTATATGGGTGCAGAATTTGTACATATAAATGAGCATTGCATGTCATTATGAACCAGATATGCATCAGATATATGAGTCACCCAAATTTTGAAATGTACCTACTCGAAAATTTTCGGAAATCAACTTTTTTCATGTTACGAAACATCCTTTTTCAGTTGACGACAGGTAAAAGAGTGAACTCTACTGACAACTGTCACTGACTCATGGGTCTGAGGTTATGAGTATTATTCATGTTAAGGTTGGTGTTTGCCAGAACTGGCTGAAAACAATATCCCGTTAGCCCATTTCAATTTCATTTCCATGTCGAAAATTCCAAACAAGTTTCAGCTACCACTTTATTAGTTATCAGTATTCGAGCACATTTTAGACCCACACAGAAAGTCAATTAATCTGACTATTGTATAGTGAAACACGTGTAGGGTCATTCATCTGGCTTGACGAAGCTTTTTATAGAGAAAAAGGTGTCGCAGTTTTGTGAACCTATTATCAGAATATCGTACAGAAAACTCTAATATATTTTTTTTATGGATTTCCTGTCTCGTCCAGTCAATTCAATTACTGTATATTGAATTATGATTATTATGATTTCAGTTGCTGCAGCAGAGAACCGGCCACACTTGCAGAAAGAATTCGAGAATATAGTAAGTTATGGTTACGTCAGTCAAAGATGCGGTTTGCAAGGAAGAACCGTAAAAATCAGTGAATAATGAAAAGAAATGTGTTTTTATTCTGACATATTTTCTTCATCGACAAAAATATATGAATTACTGCAATTCTCTTTGTTTTGAAAAACCAACAGGATTCGTGAAACAAAACATATATGTAACAGAAATGAATGAATAATTTTGCAAGTATCATACCTGATCCATTAAATAAATCAATTCAGTGAAACAAATCAAAGAGATAACAATGGAATGGAAAAATGTATTACATTTCATGTCTGGAACATAGACAATTAATGGAATTGTTCGTCTTCTTGCAAATCGATGGTATTGATGTAGTAGATGGAGGGTACCTACTTGAAATATATAAATGACACCTTCTATGTTACCGGCGTTGTATAACAGATACAAGCCTGACACATTTTCGTGTTCATTGGGAAATTCATATTCACAGAATATCTCTAGATTCTTCAATATTTTTTGTTTATTTTTCACTGATCAATTCAATATAATTTTTTTTAGGTTACACAGCGACTAAATGTTCGCTCTCACAATTGCATAAATGATGTGTGGCGCTTAACATTTTTTTCTGAATTCTTATATACCCTCAAAATAAAAGGACCCATTCTACTCTTCAGTGAAAAGTTGCCATTTTCGATGGATCACTTTTTCTAGTTCCTTCAAGTTCGTAGTTTGAATAGCTATCAAAACTGATTCGAAAATAAAAGGTTATAATACTCCCAACTGAAATGTACAATGTATGCTACATCGAGCTCTTAGAAGAACTTGAATCTTCCACACCGAAAGTTCCCATCTGAATGTTTAAACTATGAAGGATTCATTCCTAATGAGACATAAAAAGCATTTCCAGGGCACTCATTCTATTTCAAGAACAAAATATATCTGAATTATTATAGAATAGAATCGTGAAGTGTTTTCTATACATTGACAAGCATTCTTTCAGTTATCGAAGTAAAGTTTGTACTAAAAAATCCAATAGAATACATACTATCCGAAATATTTATAAGGGATTTTCTTGATGTGACATAACTGTATATCCGGTTGGGACAACCGTCTCCATCAATTCCACCATGAATTCTCATCGGTATCTAATGAAAGAAGTTTATCAGAAACTCATTACTCAAACAGAAAGTCGAAAGGGCTCTCGTTCGATACAAAGGAAGATCTGAGAATGACACAACTTCATTATAGGAAAACTTGAGGAGATTTAATGACTTTCATTCGAAAACAACAAACAACTCTCGACATCAGCATTTCATTTGACATGTCTTTTATTAACTTGCTGTAGATGGATATTCCGTTGGCTACAATTCGAAAAGTTTTCCATCAGCGACATGTTATGGTTATTAGGAAAACAATAATAAAATTCCCAAAGTTTCCATCTGGATACTATTGGTCTGAAAGGAATGAGGGATCAACAAAGTTTATGTGAATATAAAATAAAATCCAAATTCGCTGCTGAACAAATCACTGAAAATTGGTGAAGGTCACTATAGGAGGTTGTGTCAAACATTCATATGAACCACATATTATTCATTATATTAATTTCGAGTATATTGAGAAATAACTCAAATCAACTCGTAGATTTTTCTAGTTATCGGGACAATAATTATTATTCAGAATTTTCTCGCATCATCAGGTTTTCAAATTAAAAGACCTTATGAGTGAATTGAAATACAACGCATACCTATTACATCCAGATATCAAGCTGATGAGAATAATTTCATATTCTACGGTCTTTAAGAAGGGGGGGGGGGGAAACTCATGAAAAAATTATTGAAACAGTTACACTTGTAGCCAAACAAAACCTTGAAATAGTTCTTACATCTTTGGAAATTCTAGAAATAAATTACCCCAACACCAAACTGATATTTTTGCACTCGACGCGCGTTTTGCTTACCAGGTTAGCATCTTCAGGAGATAAATTGGTGAATACCCAAATTTGGTTTCTGAAAACATAACTACGTAGGTCAGTATTTCAAAGCAAAAATATCAATTTGGTGTTAGGGTATTTGATCTCTAGGAAAAGTTCCAACTTTCGCACCAAAGGTTCCAATTCATCGTCTAACCTTTGGAAAAGACCAATATTTTCGTGAGCAGGGACCTGCAAAGAGGAAAACTCAAAGCAGTGGTCGTTTTTTAAAACGAAGCAAGAGAAAGTAAAGAGAGCCTCACTACGTGGTTACAAGTTGGATATTGAAAGAAAACTTTATACTCTGAAGCTGATGAGCACAAAGAAGACTATCACTTTGATTTTTACTAAGCGGAGTACTCTACTGTCTGTACGCCCAAACCTCCAATCGGCACCCAGAAAGATTACGAGGAAGACACCTCCGATAGCCTAAAGATCGAAGGTGAAACAAAAAAGGTTGAATTCAACAGGATATGAAAACCAAAACCCTTAAACCAACAATCCCAACAGCTCAGATCAATCGTTAGAACTAGTTAGTACACATCCCAACAGCTCAGATCAATCGTTAGAACTAGTTAGTACACATGGAGCAGCTGTGAAGAGAACATCGGTCAAATAATATCCAAACAAAAAAAACCCGCAAAAAATTGGGTCTTGGTGGATTTTTTCAATGTTTTATATGATGTAGTCCATGCAATTCTCAACCAATGTTACCATTGCACGATGATATGAAAGGTTTTGCCCCTAGGGGTCATTAAAATCCCCTCTTGCGCATAATAGACAATTTATTTCCGAAACCTCGGAAATTACATTTTCACCTGTTGTATTGTAGATAATGTTGCATATGATTATGCTCTTTTATGAAAAAAAAATCATTTTTTTCGTGATAATCCCCCCTTTCCTCCAAAAATTGCTGAATTTTTTTGTTGAATGTAAGTTTTATAGTTTGAGTTACATTCTTATGAAAATAAATTTCCTTTCATAAGAATCCGGGAAAAGAACAATAATTTTTGAATCTGACATTAGTGAAACCGAGAAAGAAATTCCGAAAAACGATGACCATAATCGTATTGATAACGTGAGTTGAACTTTATGCGATGTATTTGCTGCTACATCGTTACATATTTGTTATGTTATGATGTGAAAAAGGTGCATATTAGTAATGATAACATGAATGTTACGTAATTGTGATTATTTAGAATCGTGTATGATTCACTCTATAATAATAATATAAAGGTACTTCCCCGCACTCGACTGCTTATTCGAACGATACAAAACGGAATAACGGCAGTCTCATGCAGGAAAGGTGCTATTTCCGTGCTAGTTATGATAATAACTATTTCTCACTTAGGGAATCGTCAATTCACAAACAAAGTTCAGTTATTTCGGCCATCGGTAACTTTAAAGATAACTTTAATAGTAAGTGTCAAATAACTTTTACTTTTAATGCTGCTTAGGTCTAATGATTAGTAACTGAGTTTCAAGTTACTCATTAATTGAAAGAAAAAACGGAAATTATTCAACAATACTCAAACGGAATAAAAAATTTTGGCTCCTGATATTCTAACAAAGTTGCCTATATGTACACCATGTTGCAGAGGATGAGTGTCAGCCATAATCTCAAACATCGATTTTAGGTGACCATAACGAGCGCTTATCCACTATCCACCTGGTTTTGGATATTATCCGGGAAGCATTTGCTTCTTCCTTTGAAATTTGTTCCATGAGAACGTAGCTCGAATTATGATTTCTTATGAAATAATATTGTTTCAACATGAAATTCTTACGTTATATTGAGTTCGATGTGCTACATTCTATTCTATAATATACCATCATTATTTTAAATTCAATTCCTACAGCACTGAATAATAGTATATTATGCAACGATCGTGTAATGATGGTTATTAATACATGAGCATAAAGCGGGATACGGAACGAGCCGAAGGTGAGTTTTGCATGGTTTATGCGAGTGTATTAATAACCATTACATGAGAGTTGCATACGCTACTTTATCTACACTCAATAAATAATGAAGAACTAAAAATATTATGTTATTGGGTATTTATATTGAACATAATATTAGTAGGTAATCGATCGTATTTCTTTGAAAAATTCTACAAAATTATAATTGATGGTATAACCACGGAAAATACAACAATGAGGAATGAAAAGAAAAAAGAGAAAAATATCTCTGCCGAGGTCAGGATAGCTCATTCGATTTGGTCGAAAATAAAAATATATGTGTTGCATTTGTCAAATGAAAAATATTATCCTTTCGATTGAATTTTTTTCTTGTCTGAGACATCTGTGGAGGAGTCGCTGGTAATTCTTCTATATCACTGCTAAAACACATTTTCATTCGATCATCGAAAATTGACTAAATTCTTCAAAAATTCAATACCTACTGATTTTGACTCGACAAACTCCAACGCAAAGCTTGCACATCATGCTTGATTGAAAAATAACGGGTTTCTATTGGTTGAAGATCTGTATCGTAATGAAAATCTGTATCGTAATGGATTTCATTATAAAACGGGTTGTGGGCATATAAGTGTATTATTAGAGTACGGGTGTAGATAAATGTTCATATCATTACATACATTGGAACTGAAAGAATGCTCGTCTCTCACATTCTGAGATTTGATATAGAGATGCAGCATCCAACTCCTCTAAACATCTTCATTGATCCATTGAAATGGGTTGGATTCCGAAATTGAATGGATTCTCGACATATAACGCTCAAGCCCCAAGTAATGAAGCCATTTTTGACTTCAAATTCACTGGTGTATCAAAGGTATTCGGGATTACTTCGAAATAATTAGTGCCACATCTTGAAAAGCTCCCGTTGAAAGATTATTATCGTGGAGAACGAATGAGTTCCAGAATATATAAAATGAGCTTTTCAATTCATGAATGGGCTGAAAAACTTCATGACAGTTTCTAAAGAGACGAACTTTTCTCGGAACTGTTCATAATAAAGTCATATACAGACAAAATATGCTTGTCTCTCACCTTTGAATTTTGTATATTTCACAATATCGCTGAGAGTGTTTCTGAATGAAAAATACTAGAAAATGACTGGTCCTTTGAGAGTTTCGATTATTAATGAAATATTGTTATGAAAACTGTAAGAGCACTGAAACCATTGGTCTCATTCATAAACTTCAAAGCACGCAGCTAGGAAAAGGATCTAAGCTAACGCCACTATCATAGGAAATGTGTTTTATCTAGTATCTTCCAGACGGTGCATCGTATTCCGGAAAGAAAAAATACTTGTTCATGGGCAATAAAAAGTTTGTTTTCACTCATTTCATATTTTTGGTACATCTAATCAAGTTTGGAATAATTCACCTTCAAATTTGCGGTACGAGTTTTCTGAAATATCTCTGAATATGTGATCATGGAATCGACCAAATATCGATTTTATAGACTTTCAATTTTTTTTCAACTCCGGCCCAACATTTTGATTGGAATGTGGAAATTATACGTCACCAAACATCAGGGTCCATCAATTTAGAAATACAACCCATAGAAAGTATTTCATTACATAGAGACAGATGCTTATTTTGATTTGAAAATTCGAATCGAAATGTTTTTATGCCAAATGCGAAAAGGAGTGTTATAAAGATGTAAGCAGCGTTCAAAACAGACCCTGAAGGAGACGACATGTTTACATGTTCTCTACAGAAGGAAATTTTCCAAATAATTCGTATATATCACTATTGGGAACCAATCCACTGTAAGCAATCCGAGGAAATTCGTTTCTTTTCTGAGGTTGTGCCGTTTGGAAACCGAGCGAACACAGCTGATATATATGCGACTTGAACAAACTAATATTTTTCCTATATAAATCCTCACAGTCGTCTGGGACGGATATTCGATAGAATAAATTCGTAGTTTCGCAAGGAAGTCATATGTTATATACATTTGAGGTAAACAGAGTTAAGAGAGAACACTTTCAACCCCTTTGCGACTATAGGAATGAATTGCAATGCATTTTCCGTCTCTTGAACTGGAGGAATATTACGTCAGGTAAAGGTCTGAAAGAATTTGGATATTTACTGAAATGACTGACGGCACATATCTATGTCGGTCTCGATGGAGGTTTCAACAAAAATATATTCGAAATCAGCTCATGAAAGTGAACTTTGATGAACTGCTTCGTTAGGTGCCATCCAGATTATAAAATGAGCTTCAAATCAACTATAACATGAAACTTACTGAAGAAAAATAAAAGGATGCTGTGAAATTATTATTGAATTATTCATGGAGATACAGGATGATCACAAAACGAATGATGAACTGAAACTGGAGGAATCTTTGTAAACGGATTCTTTCAATATCAACAACTCAACCACCTATTATTGTGATTCAGAGATAAGAACCGTGTCATTCTTCAATTATTTGCTTGGTTCAGCTGGAATGAGTGGAACCATCGGTTGATAAAATGAATCCAGTATTGTGAATCACCTGAAGACTATAATTTGTTCACATAGGGTATTTCGAAAAACAAATTTCAAATTGTTGAGGAAATTATTCAGTTGTCAAATAATGGCAAAAGATTTTTATGTGAATTCGTCATTATTTTTGAAATTTTTTATATCATCTTCTGAATTTATGGTGTTTATATTTGAAAGATATATATATATATATATATATATATATATATATATATAAAACGAGTATGATCTTGACTGTGAATCAGTACTACTATACGATCGATCTCTAGATTTGTTTTGATCAAAAGTGAGAATATAACTGTAAATCACACTGAGGTTATCGAGGTCTGTTCTTTCTTTCATACTATTGATGTTCTTGTTGATATGAATCATTTCTAAGAATTTTTGTTTGATTTCATTAGTTTCGTAATCTAAAATACTCGATTCGCTATAATTCATTTTGTTGTCTGAATCATTAACATGTCGTGATAATGTAAGTACTTGTACATCCGTATTTGTTAGTTCATAATCATAATGTATCATATTGTAGTTGTCCTGAAGAAGAAAATAACAATTTTCGAAAGCTTGACAAAATAACAAAGAGTTTTCTTTGAAAGGAAATCTACTGGCTGCATCCCCGAAACTACCAATACACTATATATATATATATATATATATATATATATATATATATATATATATATATATATATATATATATCTGACATTTTCTCAGTGAAATTTCGCCATAATCAAAAGAGAAAATTGAAATGAAACCTTCATCCCAGAGGCTTTCGGGGGGTAGCCGAAAGAAGTATGTCCTTTTACCAATGGAGGATATCTGAAAGTGGATTTGGGTTGTTTTCGAATAGTATTCATGCAGAATCCAAAAAGGCTACTGTTCAATGAAAACTATCAATTCCTACACCCTTTTAGCAACGAGCGAGAATGAATCAACACATGAAAATACGTTCCATGGATGGGCCAGGCGAAGAAGATCGGTTCGGAATTTCGTATTTGAAAAAAATAAGGAGAATATGGAACAACGATCAACAGTTGGATGGAAATGAAAGCAATTTTCGGAGAAACAGGCAAAATGCGATAATTTTAGCTTATTCCTTTCCAGCTTACAGCTCCGTCAGCCGAAAACCGTCGAAGTTTCTTTATTGAATCCTCACATATAATTCAAATTTTGAAAGAATGACTCTCAAATAGACAGGGCAGAACTCAGTTTCTCAGTGTCAAGTAGCGCATCTTTCGGGTGTATTGTAGGTTGGATATTCGAAAATCGTCAGAGGAGTTTCTCCTCTTGAATTCTGATTTGTCTGATTTCCTCTATCATTTTATCAACTTGTGAATTACCCAAACACTCATATCAGTATTTACATTTCTTTTGACAGACAAATAGAAAAAATATGCCCAATATCGACGATTCACCACCAATAACTTTGATGATAACAGCCAGAACATGCTGTAAAATTGTAAACTTGAAACTGCGCATCTGCCTTTCTTCTGTTCATAACAACGCCAATTAGCCTAAAAACTGGGGCAAGTGCATGCAGCCGCCATTACTGTAGACGAAATTCGATTAGTTTAGTCGGTATAAGAAGCTTTCCATTCAGCTCGGGTAACATATTGCAACGGGGGTATTACAGTATAAAACAAAAACACATTCGGACTGCAAAATCCTCGAGTTCAGTAGATATATTAAGTCTGGAGCAGTAACCAACGCAATTATCATTATATAAACAGAACATCAGTTATGGAGAAAATTGCTTTTTAATTAAAATTAAACAACGTTCACTTACTTGGAATATATTTGTGTTTCCGCTTCTAATATGTAAAAAGAGCTTATGTAGGAGATGCATTTTGAATAGATTGGTGTTTTCTATCATTTTCAACATATCATTTAATGAATGATATGTATGCATTAGAACTTCACATTTCTTTATGAGGTGTTTATTAAACATGCAGCAAAAATTTAGGGGACTGTTACTGGGATTATTCTAAGGATATTATGTCTCCTGATGAAGATACTGGCAGAAATGTAGTTCGACAATAACAATTCATTACCAAATATTATATGTAATGTTCCTTAATCTACAAAAACTGTTGAAAATGACTATGATGCTTCGATGCAAGAATCCAAACTTCTCATTCCACATCTTCCACTGGGGTAGTATTTTTAATAACTTGGTAGGTCCAGTTTAGTACGCTATACTTTTAATTCGGCTACGTTAGTAATTTAAAAATTACCCAAATTGTTATTGCCGAAATTCTTGTTAGCCCCGTACCTTCTTAATAAAGCACCCTATCAAAATTCATCAAAGGACAAAATATCCTCAGAACAGCCCAAGGAATGGTCCCTTAATATTTTGCCGCATGTTCAGTAAACACCTTGTATAATTCACTCTATTGATAAGAAACAAGAAAAAAAAAGAAATCAATCAAATGCAGGGCACTGGAATCTAGTCAAACATGATACTTGTTCGAAAAATAACATGACAATAAATAATACTCCAGTCTATGACTGTAAAAAAGTGTAAACTGTGTATTTATCCCATACAGCACCGATTCGTATGAAAATTTGGATATAGGTTCTACTTACCCTCTATTTCAGAATCTACCCTGTGCTGAGGGTTTCTTTTTTGGAGAGGGGGTTAAAACCACCCCTATTCGAAAAAAAAATTATCAAAATTTTAGATTGGAGCATGTAATAAACAGAAATCATATTTATATCAGTAAAATCAATCAATTGATAATTTTTAATATAATTTATGGTACAGTAATCAGTGTCAGCCATTAACAACCCCCCCTTGTGACAGAATATCATCAGAAAATAATAATTAACATGTTATTTGGCAGTTATTCAACTTTTTCAGTATCTATTTGCATTTAATTTGAGATTTAGCTTATATCTACCATCTAGTTCGAAGTTGAGGCTGTGTCTGGGGTTGATTTTTATTCATCAGAGGTGAAAACTACCCCTATTAAAAAAAATTATAAATTACTAGTTTTGAGCGTGAGTCATCTGTAAATACGTTGAATTAACCTTAATAGACAAATTCTGATCTATTAAACAGTTTCGACCCCTAAAAACCACCCTTATGATAGTTTTCATTAAAAAATTATATCGAAATTGTTATTGAGTAACCGGGAAACCCAACTGTATGAAAATTCAGATTGAGACTCTACTTTAAAGTTACCTCTGTACTCAGGGTTGCTTTTGATTTTTTAAGGGTGAAAACTACCCCATTGAAAAAAGGTTGAGTCTAGATCTGAATGTGTGATCGATTGAAATCATATAGTTCCACTAGGCCTAAAATATAGTTTCTATGTGTATTCTTCAATATACTAATGTACATACTCTAATTTCTACAAAAATTGTTTTTGGTTTTTTTTTCCATAACACGCTTAGTATTTGAGCAATCAAATCCACCAAAAAAGTATTTTGTAGCATTTTTTAAGAGCTATGAGCTCATTCACATGATTTTTCGTTCCAGATTACATTTTTGAAAAGGTTTATGCTGAAAGGGCTCAAAAAAGGTACTTTGCACGAACCCTCACAATATTCAACTGGCCATATCTTACTCTATTTTCATCCTGCAGAAAAAAATGAAACACCAAAATTGTCAGACAAGAATAACCTTCGATTTTGTACTCAAGAAAATTTTGCATGTGAATAATACTTTTCGAGTTATTTCGAAGAAATGGTGATTTTTCCCTGAATTACGTATATGATTTTTTCTTTTCAATCTCAATTATTTCCAAAACTACTTACTTACAATTGATGAGAAACTCAGAACTCATTATTGAAACATGAATGAAGTGAATTATGGAGTAACAACGATTTTTTTCCAAGGGGGGGGGGGGAGAGAGGATGAGTTATTCACAATTTTTTTCAACGAAAAAATAGGATTCAATATTATTCCCTTCATACCTCGGTCAGTTTTAATGCTAGAAACTTCTATGGATAACAAAAATAAAGGATTTTTGAAGGCCTTCAAAAAAGGTCGAATGAATTATTCCAGAAAAATGCATTGGTTTCTGGTTATTGTACGTAGAAACTTTCCATTTTGGCGTTTGAAAATACCAATCAACTTTCAACAAGCAATTATTCAGTTTGAAGTGGGTTTGAATACATCTTAAATGAAAAATCCTCTTTGTTTTTTCAAAAGCTATAATTTTGCTTTCTGTAGGTTTTTCGATTAGATGCATATTTCTCCAGTTATCCGCGAAAAAGGATCCGAAAACGTGTTTTTTTTGTCAGAAAACCGTCAATTTCACTCGCGAATAAGTCGAAAAGTATTGCTTTTCAGAAAAAACTTCATTGGACTATAAGTGCTCAGAATTAGTCAATCTTTTGATTTCCGCACTTATTTCCAATAAAAAAATTTTCACCCCCAAGAAGGGGTGGCATCCACCCCCAGGGAGAAAGCAACCCTCGGCACAGGGTAGATTTTGTAAAAGGGGGTATGTAGTCCAAATTTTCATGCGAATCGGTGCTGTATGGAATAAATACACGGGAAAATGGTCATAGACTGGACTATAACTATCATCTCCAAAATGAGTTTGATGGAGAATAGAATCGAACGAAATTGAACAGAAAATAATGAAATTGTTGAAACCGAGTTGGATTCACTCAGGACGTTTCGATAACAGTAGGTATCTGCAATCGTCTTCGGGTGACGACTGGCAACTTTTCGAGCTGCAAACCAGTACGATCTTACGTGCAGCTACCTTTAATAATTTTCTCCTGAACCAATGTTCCGATCTATGTATGACCTCGTGCCGATACAAGATCCATCTCTCCTGTGGAGAATTGAGTCTATATAACCGATCGCACCTCGAAAAGTTTTCGTTCATCAATGGTATATTCAACCTGAAGCATAGTTTCAACGTTTAATATACCTATCTGAGGCAATTTGTTTTCCAATAGGTATTCATTCTTATCACAGCTATTTGTTCAATTTGTACCCACTCATATCAATCTTCCTCATTTGAATATTTTCATTATTCACTTCCTTGGATTTCAATGTTAGATTAGATTAGTTGTAGTCATAGGTTTCGTAAGGATGTAACCTATATGGTCTCTCTACGCGAAAGAGAGAGATTAACGTCAATGATTTTTTTTATATTGGTGGGTTGTTTGATCGATGTTCAACGAAAACTTGTATTGAAAGTACAAAGATGACTCAACGACAAGAAGGGTAGTTTTAGCAGTGTTAGGGGTGTCTCCTTGGGTGTTATTGAAAAAATATTTTTGCATTTGGGAGGGGTTATGAAGCTCTGGATTTAAGTCTTGTTCCGAGAAGGCATGTTGCAGGCTTGCAATGGGTGTTGTTTGTGGGGCTTGGGGTCGATGAAATATTGATTTATGATATGAGTGCTAAAAGTGATGTTTTATTTTGTGAGAAGGGAAGTTTGGGACACGACGCCAAAGGCGGAGTGTTCCAACCCTTCAAACAAAATAAAATCACTTTCAGCAGGTATATCATACACTATTTTTTTCAAAAACACCATTAAAAGTCCAATTTAACGCATACCTATTTTAAATTAATCAATTGATAAAATAATAGCCTCGATATAATCAGTTTCGAATCCAATTTTATCTAATCTGTTCATGAAACAAGTGTAGTTTTATTTATCATAGATTCGTAGCATAAGTTCACACAGCAGTTCATAATTCACCAAAACATTACCAATACATTACTATATTGGAAAGAAAAAAATAATAGAGGAAAAAAAAATCACATGTCAAAAATTTCTTCTAGAACCTGGTGTCGAGGCATTGAGCCAAGAATGGATGGATGCAGCATTGGCCCGAACTATTTCTATGGAGAGACGTTGCATCAAATATGTTGTGGTTTTGTTTTCACCAGTGTTCTCTTCTATTCTTCTCCCTATTCCTTTGATAGTTTCAAGGCAGTTTGGACCAAATCCACCGAGAGTATTAAATGCCAAGGATTTTACTATATAATTGTTCCTATATTCGCTGTATTTAGAAAGTTTTCTTTCCTCAGCAATTCCAGCTAACTATCTAGGTGCGGTTACGGTTAAAGAATGTTTCAAATTCGATTTTGCGAACACATCCACACAAGTTGCCAAGGTAATCAAAAACAGAATTTGTTGATTTGTCTTTGTTGACAACTAACGTCAATAAATCACGAATTATTCTTTCTCGTTTCTTTGTTCCTCGAAGGAAAGTGATCCAGAAAATTAATTTCGGCAAATATGGAGAATACGGTATCCTCACCGATTTTGACGAAATTTTCAGGGTAGCTTGAGGACGTCCTAAAATGAATAAAAACATCAAAAATTTTCATCGGAAACGACGAGAAAGTACTTTTTTCCAACAAAATGTATTTGGGGGTTAAAAAAACACCTTTTACGGAAGCGGTGAATTTAGCATGATTTATGTTATTTACTTACAGGTTCTTGTGATGTGATCAATCCACACATAATATTTTCCAGGTTGATTCGTAAAATTCACAGCTTCAGGGTCTCAGTCATGTATATTTTCATATTTCAAATAGCTGAAATATATTGTGAAAAATCAACTTCGTCAATTGACATATGTCAAAAATTAATGTTTGGTAAATGATGCAATGTTGTCAAATTGTAAATGTAAATCCTAGATTAGCAAATATAAAAATTGTCAGCGAATTCATCAAATATTATTTGGTGGCCCTGAAAAGGGCTTTTTTTCCTGCATGGAAGTTCATGGAATTCGAGAATGTCTTCATCGTTAGTGAACCAGCTAAACGAAGAAATTCTTCTGTTCTGTTTTTATTTATAGATTGGCATTTTTTGTAAAACATATATCTTGCTAAGTTGCCAGGTATATGAGCCTTCTTACGACCATTTGATAAGTTGACGGCCTTCGCATGGCGCCATGCGGACTCTATAGAATTAGTATTTGCGCCGGTTTCTGGATCTTTGAATGTTAGGAAATGATTGACAGTGAGGTGTTGATATCCCTGCTCGGAAAGGCAGTTGTAAGCTTTCCAACAGTCTGAGATAATTGTCGTTCCCTTTTCAATTCATTGTTCTATGAATGAGAGCACAGTATCGGTGTCACGTTGTTCAACAGCTACCATAAAAATTTTACCGCTACCCCTCTCGAAACCTCCAAATACCCACTGTCACGCACGCACGTTTCCATTCATTAGGTGCTTGGTACTCATCATTCTACCTTCTTCATTGAAACTTTTTTGTAAAGACAATTTTCTTCTCCTGAAGATGCTAACCTTGTTTGCGAAATGCGCGTCGAGTGCAAAAATATCAGTTTGGTGTTAGAGTAATTGATTTCTAGAAAAGAAGATTTCAACTTTGACACCAAAGGTTGCAATTTCATAGTTTATTAACATTCTTCATAATTTTTTTATGTTTGTCAATTTAAAATTCGAGAAATAATTTCCGTTTCGATAGGTTGTAACGCGATGAGATCTAACCCAAAGCCTAACCTAAACTCAAAATCGTATAGGGAATTATCTTCCGAATCTTATATTGACAAATGGTAAAAAGTGATGAAGAAGGTAGAATGATGTACGTCTGCTTCTGATCATTTTTTGATGCAAAAAAAGAAGACAGAATATGCCCTTCATAAAAATTTCGAAGAGCCATAACTTTGGAATGAAGGAAAAGTACTGCCTTCTGACTTTCAATCCTTGTTCAGAATCACAAAATAGATGAGTTGGTACCAACATTTTTTCGAAAATAGTTGCTACTATATTAACAAATCTTGATGGTTAGAACAATCCTATATAGTAATTGCGGATACTTTATCAACCATACGTTTCACAGTATACAAAGGTTCACAAAAAATAACTTAAAAATCACCTGGACTTATCTTCTATGAGTTTAAAAAATCCTCCACATTTATCATAAATATATTCCCCTTCATCACTAACTAAATTCCAAGCTCTCAAATGAGTTAACAATATTGCTTCATCTGCACAAATTTCTTGCAGTTTGATGACATTCATCTTGATAACAGAATGAAATACGTCAACGATAAGTTTCAAATTCAAATCTGTTTTTTTTTCATGGATGACTAGAAATTTATTTTCATATGAAAAATGTGCTCTAATAATCGTAATTGGTGTATTATTTACTTTTATATCAATTCTCATAAAATTTGATAGCCTCAAACTATTTTTAACTAATGTTCAATAAATTTTTAATCATACGCTCAAAAATGATATTATTAAAACCAATAAAATTAATACATAAGTTGTAGTTCATATAGCTTAGATTATTGACAATATAGCAACCTCGGTTAGTAAATTAATTCACCAGAATTTTGAATTTGACACTTGAAACATTTATTTTTCTCATTCAATCTGTAAAATTTCAGAATTCATTTATAAGTATTAGAATAATGTGAACACACATATTTGATTAACAGTTATCAAGAATATTTCATGTAGATTCATTTCAACGATTCATGTAAGTACATTTCATAAATCCATACGAAATTACCGCTTTCGTAAAAGGTGTTTTCTTAACCCCTAAATGCATTTTGTTGGAAAAAAGTACTTTCTCGTCGTTTCCGATGAAAATTTTTGATGTTTTTATTCATTTTGGGACCTCCTTAAGCTACCCTGAAAATTTCGTCAAAATCGGTGAGGATACCCTATTCTCCATATTTACCTTAATTTCTACCGCCGGAAATTGAAGAAGCTGCCAATAAAGCTGCTTTTGAATTATTGCCTAGTAAGTCAAAGCGTCAGTACAAGTTTTCATACGATCGTTTCTTGAAATGGTGTGATCAGAAAAATGTCAGTGGCAAGGAGGCCAGTGAAAAAGTGCTCCTTGCATACTTCGAAAAAAGTCCAAAATATGGAAATCGTCAACGCTTTGATCGAATTACTCTATGTTGAAGTCGATGATGAACATAAATAATCATGAAATAAGCAGATATTACAAGCTTGTGGCTTTTTTGAAGCGAAAGGGTGAAGGATATCGACCGAAAAAGTCAAAAGTATTGACAAGGGAACAAATCGACACATTTCTCGCAGAAGCCCCGGATGGAATTTATCTAACGCAGAAAGTTGCTGCGATTTTTGGTGTTTTTGAAGCCTCTCGTCGAGAGGAAATGTGCGATTTGATATTGAATAATATCGAGGATTCCGGAACTATTTGTCCATATACCAGACACAAAAACTATTGTGCCACGCACCTTTGTATTAAGTGATACATTATATATGAACTACTATAAAAGTACATAGCCCTCCGTTCAGTGGATGATAATCATTCAAGAGTTTATATAAAATGCATTGAAAATAAATGTGCCAGGACTCCACTTGGAATCAACACTTTTGGTTAAATGCCTGCCAAAATTGCTGAATCTCTAAATTTGCCTGATTCCCATCTTTATACTGGACATTGTTTCCGATGTTCCCCAGCAAGTTTGTTGGCCGACTCTGGTGCCAGAATTACTACAATTAAAAGACACGGTGGATGGAAGTCCAGTACAGTAGCAGAGGGTTATATAGAAGGCTCGCTACAAAGGAAACAAAACATTGCGGATCAAATTTATAAGGTTTTGCCGACTTTGCAGATATCAACAATAAATAATTGATGTTGTCTTTCATCGAACAACATCACGCTGATGTAAGGGATAATCGAACTGTAACTCGCTCTTCCTTCCCGACATGCTGGGGGTCGCCTCGCTTCTATTTCGAAGATTAATTCTTCATGATGAATCTTAAATTACCTCTGTTTTCTTTATCGTGTTTCAGTTTTGTGATAACCATATGAACAGTTCTTTTGAAACTGTGTGTGTGAGATGCGTGATTTCACTTTCGTACCATGGTCATTTTCAGCATGTTTTGTTTGGTTGATATTCTTCTGTGTATAATGTATGTGTGGTTCTTTTTCTGGTAGTCTAGCCGATTTCGTCAGTTGTCCATTCCCATGAAAGTCTTCTTCAAACAGCACGTAGGAAGTCGAAGCCGTTATGGAGATCTGAAATCGTTCATACCATTCAGGTTCATAGAAGAAAGCAGTCGAATTGCAAGTTATGATCCTTTAAAGTTCGAAAATGGACATATTCTGCCTTCTTTTTCTGCACCACAAAATATCTCGAACCACACGCGTTTTCATTCATGGTAGGTATATTTTTTTAAGAAGATGGATATTTTATGAAGATGTTTCTTTGCATTCGGCTGATGCGATTGAAGATTTAGACTCAATGGAAGAAGATGGAAGCGAATATTATTGATGTTGTGTTTATTGACATTTTGACAAAATGGTTTAAGTTTTCGCGGCCGAGGTTTTTAGTATAACTACT
>JAVJAQ010004305.1:0-116851 GCA_032362365.1 Zygogramma bicolorata | reverse complement strand
ATAGTGTTGAGATTGATTAACATGCTTTCTTCATTAGCTTTCAAAAGCTTTTCCTGTAGGTTCCTATTTCCCTCCAACTGCTTATTGATATCAAGGATTTCATTCATCCTTGCGATGATTCTAGGGACTTTTTTGAAGTATTCTTTGCAACTAGGGCAGAAGTAAAGGAGGCAACGTTTCTGAATTATGATGGCTATTGACTCAGAGGAGGATAGATCAGCACATTTTTCATGAACAACTTCGGCACAACAGTCACATACAATCAACTTTTCTAGATCACTTTTGTTGATTACTGTATCACAAATAGCACAAGCAGGTTCAGGCATTTTGGCAAATTATCCTTAGTGCGGTCCTGTTGAGTTTCATGTGTAGAGAGATCTACCTGTTTTTTGCTTTGCAGATGAGTTACTTTTTGTTATTGTCGAAAAAAGTGTTTACTTCCTTTGAATTCGTTTTATTACACCAATGAACGCAGTTTAGGTACCTTTGCAGTTTGAATTTTCAATTGTTTTATTTTATTCACATACTACTTATGATTATTCCTTGACCTGAAAAAGTGGGGATGAAAATGACTACTTTAATCCATAGAAAGGGCCGAGAATGTTAAGAGCACAAAAACTGTGGCACACTTTGCTCTGATAGATAAGTACAATAGCAGGGCTCGCCAAGATTGAACAGTCTTTCATTGCATAAAATATGGAGTGGGACAATGAAAAGGCGCACCAATTGGTAGATGAATATGAGAAATATCCGATTTTATGGAGTGCCAAACATCCGGAGCACTTCTCAAGGAACAAAAGAGCAGATACATGAGAACATATTGCGTATAACACAAAAGTGGAAGAACCTGAAGCGAAACAGAAAATGAATAGTCTTCTAGGGTATTTCGGAGGGAAAAGCAAAAGGAAAAGAAAGTGTTGGGACAGGCAAGGTCAGTAAATATCCTGATTTTTTCAAGGTGCTTTATAAAAATGAATGCATTGTTTTGAAGGTCAGAAAGATGTGTATATATCGAAATGGTATGGTGATTCGTTTCGAGTGTCTTGTGCTTCTTCAGGTGATTTTCGGGGCAAAGTTCTAATAGGGATTAGCGATTACATTTTTTCATTTAGTGTTTCACTCCAATTGCCTGGTACAAATTGGCCATCTATGTCAGTATCGAAGGTTCCCGCGGGATTATACAACGTCCGACAGTGTTTGTTTCTGTTTAAAAAGTTGTAAAGCAAAACAATAGTCATTACGATAAGTTCTGCCTTTTCGGGCTCTTAAAGCATAGGCTTTCTTAATTTTCGAAATACGGCAGAAGAGATTCCAAAGACGTTTTCTACAATTCTTCTCGCTCGGCTGAGACGATAAGTGAATATTCTTTCCATCGATCCTTTCTGATGGGTTCCTGAGAATGGCTTCATAATATGCTTACTCAACGGGAAAGCCTCATCTCCGAGAAATACATATTCCACCCCCTGATTCCTTCCTGGTAGACTTCTTGCTGTAGGAATCTTCAAGTCATTGCTCTGTAATCTTTTATGTAGTGTACTTTGTTTAAACACGCCTCCATCAGAAATTCGGCCCTGACAGCCTGTATCAGCAAATATAAAGTTGTTATTTATTAATCAACTAAAGCGAACACAATGCTGTAGTGTGATTTATAGTTATAGTATTCGCTGCCGCTATTTATTGTCTCTTGTAGCGCTATATGCTTTCCATCCATGGCACCCAAGCAATTTGGAAAGTTCCACAACTCTTCATATTGTTCTGCAACTAACATCCATTCTTCAGGAGATGACGCCGTCATCTCCAGGAAAAGACAGAAAAGCTTACGTACCAAAAAACAAAAAACCGGAGATGCAGATGCAGGAAAAGGAATTTGAATTGGTGGTGTCCCATATGAAACCACGCATGCGGCAACTATATCAATGCCAACAAACCCATCAGCAGCGTCAGCTTCTACTAGCTACATGTTGCAGGAACGAGATATAGGTATGTTGCCAAGATAATCTTGGTATCTGAACAGTTAGATATTTATCTTTGATTTCAGGTACACTCCTAATCAACCAGCAAGACGAATTAGTTCGAATAGACGAAGAAAGATACCAGTGGTTAAAATATACCTACAACAGACTTCAAGTTTCCACTGTTGCGTGAGGGAAAAAAGAACCGATCTGGCCGTCAAACGAATCGGGCGAACATTCAGACTCAGTCAGTTGAAGAATATTACAGACTTTTAATATATATTCCTCTTCTGGAATATATATCAAGTGAAATATCAGCCAGGTTCCCTAGCGCTCCCATGCAGAGAATTAGACAGCTGCAAAAATTGCTGTCCCATAACTTCAGCGACAATGAAGTGGGGGATGTTTTGCAAGGCGCTGACATATATAGAGAAGACCTTCCTTGTTGGTTAGCTTTGAAGGGAGAGCTGAAAATTTGGCAACAGATGAGAGAAAATATCCCAGTATCTCCAGCAGATGCCCACAAAAGAGCAACGATGCTGCCAAATATTAGAACTCTTTGTCAATTGCTGTGCACGTTTCCAGTGACTACTAGCACTGCCGAGCGATCTTTCTCCACCTTACGCCTATTAAAGTCATATTTTCGCAACAGGATGACTGGGGAGCGTTTGAATGGATTGGCTTTAATGCATATCCATCAAGACGTTGCGGCGAAAATGGACGCTAATGAAGTGCTGGACATATTTAGCAGGAAACATAAAAAAAAAACTGTCTTCATTAAACATTTAATTTTTCTATTCTTTCGCCACTTTCATAAACCTTTCAATACATACTTTAACTTGCAGGAATAAACTTGAAGTGTCAAGTCTATTTCTAACAGTTATTGTTGATTTTTTCACCCGCCCGTATCTTGTGCCCTCCCCTCAGAAAAAAATCCTGGATCCGCCCTTGGATGACGGCATCTGCAAAAGTCATATAGTTTTAGATTCAACATTGAAATGGATAACTCTTCACAATTTTTAACTTCTTCAGGCTATTATTGATGAGGTACAGAATCCTGAGGAAGAATATCGCGGACCGCTGGATACTTCTCCCCAAAATTCTGATTTAGGAAGCAAAACATTTCAAATTGACTTGCAACTTCAAAATGAACAGGATGTGAATGAAATGCCTTCGAAACCAAGAAAGATGAAAGCAGAAAGTAAAAATGAAGATTGTAACGAAAATTTCCATTGCTAAAGTTCTAACATTTTGCATCGAAGTAATGCCGGAACAGTAGTCATTTCCTCCAATTAGGGTGAAGACCGCTTGCGCGAAAAACATCGGATATTGATCGCATATCGTGAACATCGACGAATTTCTTCCCTCTAGAGACTTGAGTAGCGGCCGTTGATGAATCGACAGGTTTGTGCAGAGACGTGGTGTAAAGGCATTTTCTGGTAAAAGACCTATTTTATCTTCTCTGAATTTTAGTGAATGGTGCAGAACGTAGATTGAATGCTTAGATAACTAATCGAGTATTCCTATTAATTTCTAGAGAATGATTTTCGGATTTTCCAAAACCACCAGGGTTGAGGTTGAAAATCATAATTTCCCTTTATTTTAATAATCGTTGAATAGAATGGAATTTCAGTGTTGAATACTTGTTACGGAGATCCCTTGGGAGAGGATCGATAACATATTTTCGGAGAACACTGGCTTCTCTAGTTTCATTTTTTTATTGTATTTTGTTTCAATTTTTCATTAACCTTTACTTGGTTTTAAAAGTAAAATTTTTTTGAGTAAAATTCAGAATATACCCTGAGGTTCTAAGGATATCCTTCGTTCCCTGAAATATTGTTTCAATCAATTCTGATTCATTCCGTTTGTTTCGCATAACAATGAGGAAGCCAAATACTGGGTAGAGGATTGGTATTACCAGGAGGTCCTATCGCTGACGAATTCTGATCGAAGAGGCTCAGTTAACCACTACAAACAATCGACCTGCTTCATAGAGACCATCGAGTCATCATCGTTGTCAAGTTAGGAACGATAACAAGTTACTGTTAGCCCAGTAGATTCCAGCCCAACAGCACTTCGCTAGGATCAACTTCGTTCAAACCACCCACCCAGGTACTATCCAATCAGGACCATCTTCGTTTGAATCAGATTGACATATTTGTAAATATTCTGAATTTTTGAAGCCCTCAGCTGATATTTTTTTGTTGTTTACATAGCCTTTTGTTAGTTGATGAAGCCTTTAGCTTTTGATCTTTGAGTAACATAGCCTTCAGCTCTTGAAATTTTGATTGATATAGAACGTAAATTAATAAGCCTTCAGCTTAAAATTTATCATAGCTGTTTGGGCCAATACGGCCCTGTATGATTTGAGCTGAGTGTCAGCGCTGTTTTGTGTTTGCGCATGTCGCGCAGCTATATTGTAGTAGTAATGAGATTCTTCGCCAGGAGATATATTGTTCATGTTGTTTCAATGCCACGTTACCGACATATTGTGAATTTCAAGATCAATAATAAAAAGTAACCATACAGTCCATTATTAAATTAACATCATCCCACATTGGTCACTTCGACCGGGATGAATCAGTGTAAGTAAAACTAGAAAAGTGTGTGGGAAAAAGCGTGCTCACGCCATTGCCAGAACAGGTCAAGAGGCAACACAACAGGGGGTCCAGCTCGTGTCAGAGCAGCAAGCAGTCGAGAAAAGTCGTGAGTCCAAATTCTAAATAAATCATCCCACCAAATAGGTCCTATTGATAAATAGATTCAGAACGGAATCTATTTGAGTTTGATTACACATGTTTGAGTTTTTTTATTGGAGTTAGATAATATTTGAAACTCACAAATTCTGATACATTGAAGGTTAAACGAGGCATTGTCAAAGGTAAAGTTATTCGTATGCAATCACATGTAGATTCTCTAGATCTCTCGAAATTAGATGAAATAACTAATAATGAATTAAAAACCCGTTTGGAAAAATTTGACCACGCTTTGATGAGTTTGAAAAATTGCAATTGGAAATTGAATTAACTATGGCTTCGGACACTGATGCAAAAGAGCGGGAAGAATTTGAAAAGTCGTATTTTTTAGTTATGTCACAAATTAAAACTATTTGTGCCAAATATTCTCGAAGTCAAACGAACCCCATTTCAAATGGTACCGACTCGGTTCATTCTGTTCTTTGCCATAATATGAATAACTCAAATCAAGATATTAAGCTACCTACAATCAAATTGCCGTTTTTTGATGGAGAGTATTCCGGTTGGCTAGAATTTCGCGATAAATTTAAGGCCTTGGTGGAGAATAATCCGACGTTGTCAAATGTCCAGAAATTCTATTATCTGAGGTCTTCACTAGAGAAGGATGCATCTCAGATAATAAAATCACTTGAGGTATCAGGTGAAAATTATTCAATAGCTTGGCAGTTGTTAGTCGATCGTTTTGAAAATAAAAAATTGATTATTCATAATCACATACGCGCGATTTTTGAATTAGAAAAATTGAACAAAGAATCACACATTGAACTGAGGAACTTATATAATAATGTAACCAAACATTTACGGTCTTTGAAGGCTCTGGGTCAAAGACGGAATCGTGGGATAGCTTGATTATATATATACTCACTAATAAATTTGTTTCCGTAACAAGACGAGATTGGGAGTCATACAAACATAAAGATGACATGCCAATTATGAATGATTTAAATGATTTTCTGAAAACCAAATGTGAGGTATTGGAAAAACTGGAAGTGAATAAAGTAGAGAAAGGCAAACTCCCAATTTATGTCAAATGGCATTCGAATAGTTTCCATTTAGTCAGTCAGAGTCAGAACAGACTGGAATGCGTTTATTGCAAAAAAGCGCATCCATTGTATTCTTGTCAATCCTTCATTGAATTGAACCTGAATGAACGAATTGCCCAAGTCAAAAAACTACGACTTTGTCTGAATTGTCTACAGGGATCACATTCATCATGGGAATGCAATTCTCCAAAATGTAAAAAATGCGGCAAACCACATAATACAATGTTGCATTTAGAAGTCGGTAATGAGTCTAAAGAAAAATTTAATACTGGTAATACTGAAGGCGCGTCAGTTTCCCAAACTAAAAGCAACTGAGAAGTACACGAAAATGATTCGTTGTCCTCTGCCGGTGCTTCTTCGGAACCACAAGTTTCATCTGTTGTCCGTCATTCTACCGAAATTGAGGTTATTAGATAGTGGCTCTCAGAGTCATTTCATAACAGAGAAAATGAGTGAAAAATTAGGTATTAAGCCGATAAACGTTAATTATGTGGTAAGGGATGTGAGCCAGTCATTAGAAAATATCAAACGTCATATAAATGTAAAAGTGTCTTCCTATAATTCTGGCTTTGAAACTGATGTGAGTTGTTTGATTATACCGGTAATCACAGTAAAATTACCAATAGTTTTATTCAAAAACAATGTGTAGAGATTTCAAAAAATATTGAATTAGCTGATCCCTACTTTAATAAACCAGGAGAAATAGACATGCTATTAGGGTCGAATGTTTTCTGGACTCTTTTGTGTCAAGGTCAAATTGAGTTGGGTTATGAGTTACCCTTGTTACAAGAAACAAAATTGGGTTGGGTAATCGCGGGTAACTTTCATGTACCGATGATACCTAGTAAAACTGTTAGTTATTTCAATGTAAATATAAATAATTATAATCATTCTGATACTATTGACGAACAAAAAACAAAATTCTGGAACTTAGAAGAAATAAATATCAATAAAGCACAACTATTTTCAAGCTCGGAAAAGTTCTGTGAAAATCATTTTGTGCAAACAACGAAAAGAAACGAAGAAGGTCGGTTTGTTGTCCGTATTCCAATTGATAATAATTTAATCAAGAATCTTGGAGACTCTAGGCAAGCCGCAATTTACAGGTTTCATTCTCTCGAAAGAAAATTAAATAAAGACGAAAATTTGAAAAAACAATATACAGAATTTACGAAGGAATACGAAATGCTTGGACATATGACCAAAATTATAGAAATTGAAAATAATGTGTCAAAATTCTATTCGCCACATCACGCGGTATTAAAGGAGTCAAGTATCACTACGAAACTCCGTGTAGTGTTCGACGGTAGTGCAAAAACAGATAGCGGTGTATCTCTGAACGACATACAGTTCGTACGTCCGACTCTCCAGAAAGATTTATTTTCCATTATTATGAGTTGGCGTAAACACAAGTACGTATTGTCAGCTGATATATCTAAAATGTATGGGCAAATTCTTATTGAAAAGGGACAACGTAATCTCCAAAGAATTTTCTGGAGATCTGAACCTGATGTAGAATTACAATGTTACGAATTGAATACTGTGACATACGGCACTGCATCGGCACCTTATTCAGCCGTAAGATGTTTATTTCAATTGGTTGAATTGAACTGGCCGATACTTGATGAAAATCCATATTAACAAAAATATATTACAGTTTCCTGTATGATTTTCACTTGCAATGGGTTTACAAAACCGCGACACGTGTTTCGCTCTTACAATAGTGTTGGCGATGTGGACAAACAGGTAATTTTCGTGGACAATGCCGAGCTCCTGCCAAATTGTTCTGTTCTCGTTGTAAAAGAGAGGGCGTGATGTCACGAGACTGTCTATGCCGAAGGCCGGAAAACTAGATGGGTGCTGTACCAATGTGAGGCCAGATCAGCATCCGAAACAAGTAGCCTCACCTCCGTTAGCCGTTGAATATTCCGACAACCGACCACATATAATTGTTGCATTGCCAGGAGGCACCGTACAGGCCCTAATCGACACTGGAGCAGCGAATTCATACATAGGAGACAGTGTCGTCAATCAGTGGCGGATATTAGGATTGCAAAAAGTAGCCCATCCCGAGTGGGACCCGTTCAATGACCTTTTTTGGGCCCGAGATAGCCCCCGTCTTCATAACCCGCCCGTTACCGGATCTCGAGCCGCTATCTTCACCGGAACCCAAGCAAACAATACGCCGCCGCTACCTGCCCGTAGACAACGAGCTTTGTTGGCGATGCGGGAAATCAGGTCACACCCGTCGACACTGCACGGGACAAAGAACCGTACCATTCTGTTCCCGGTGTGAGCGAGTGGGAACGCTCTCAAGAGCATGCAACTGTGCGGACGCGCAAGGCCGGATCCCGCGTTGGCGTCGCTCCCGAAGCCCTCTCTACATTGACCCCCGGCTCGGTGACACCACTGCGAGGAAGACTTCGTTACCAAAAGACCCCTGTACAACATGCCGTTGGCCGCACCCCGGCAACCACGTGAGCTGTCCCAGTTGTGGATGCCCACACCAGTTCGACCAGCGTCGCGGTGCGTATTAGGACCGCCAGAAAAGAGAGGGGTACAAGCCGTTTTTTGTTTTGTTTCAATTATGTTATCATTAGACACGCATGTATACATGAAATATTTAGTTTTGTAAACCGCGATTCTTTTTTTTCATGAGGTTTGTAACAGGTGAAGCCGACCTTAATAAAGATTTTGGGTCAGGAAGGTCGCCTGCCTGTTGGTAGGATACTTACGTTTCTTTGCCGTTCACTACATATTTTAGTTGAGATCTTTGGAAAAAAAGTATTAATAGATAGGTATGTATTCTTTTTTCCCCGAAGTAGGAAGGGTGTGTAACGAAGTTACTATTTTGCATATAAAAGCTAAGTATCAAATTTCCCTCTATAGTTATATTCCCGTTATTTATTGACATAAAAATACCGTTCTTGGTGGAAAATACTCGACAGGCTAGCGCGAAGTGAACCCGCTCACTACTCCCGGTCCGCGAACCCTCAGGATATCTCCTGGTCTATCCCACATGCTAAGCCATAGCCGCTCAACAGACCTGCGATGACAGGCGCAGAGAGATACGGCGAGTGGGGAGACGCATGGAAGGGATACCGCTGAGATACCTCCGAAAGGCAGAGAGTAAATTCAGTTTGTTTCCGCGACCACTAGCAGCAGCCACGCCAAGCCAGCCATCGAACAGTGATCAGTGTACCGACCGTAGTTAACCGAAGGTAGAGTTAGTGATTTGTGAAAGTAGCTTCTGCTTACCGAACCCCGCTTGAAATTTCGCTCGATTTGTATTGCTTAACGTTATCGCTGCATGTCCCCTCTCCGCCGCCCTAGCTTGACTACGTAGAACCGACCCCCCCCCCCCACCGCTTTACTTTACTAACTTCGTTGCACGCCGCCCTCCCCTTCCGCGCTTGTTTTACTCAGGGTGTACTTCGCTCAGAGAGTAGTAGATGTTTTATTCCGTTGATTATAATATATAAATAAAATATAATTGGTGTTTCATTTATTAGATTGATCAATATTAGCAGCCGGTAATCAGGATAGGAACCCAGCAAGGTCAAGTAAAATCTGATCTTCTGGCCACCGCAATTGTCTAGTCCACGCAGACCCCAGGATTGCCGTTTTTTCACTGCAGCTGCCCGGAGTAGTGGTGCTTCGTGACACTATAACGCACAAGCTGGCGCCCGAGGTACCGTCCGTACCGGTAGAGGGCGCTAGATATTGTTAACGCGAGGAAAAGGCATTAAAATATATTTAATACAACTTTTACGTATCTTATCACCTACCCGGTGTAAGGATACGATCAAAGGACAAAAGGAGTAATAAATCCCTCGAATACTAGACTTGGAATGACTCAAAAGTGCAAACTTTTATTGACAAGTTCATAATTATTTTTTCATATGTCACATAAATCAATAACATAAAAAAAGGGCTCCTATACAGTAGCTTCAATTCTCAACATTCTCCCTCCTTGAGTCGCGTGAAATGGGACTAAATAAAGTTTTCATGGAGTGAATTTCAAAGGAGTTTTCACTCTTCTTCCAGATTTCGTCACCACTATTTCTGCATCTTCTTTTCTCTGAATTGAGGCAGTTGGAACTGAATCTCTTTATTTTTTGGATTGAGGTGGCCTTCAGCTTGCGTTTCTGTCTGATATATTTCTTATGAATGATCTGATTGACACGCTCTCTTGTGTCCTGATTTAAAACTTCAAACTCCAGAGGATGTAACCTATACGAAAGTTCACTATATATTACCTTAAGGTATATGTTGTAACTGTCTCTCTTGCTGTATTTCCGAAATCGGAATACGCAAGCTAAATTCTTTAATACCTGAAAACACACGTGAAGGTTGTGAAAGCAAATTTTTGGATCATCAATTTTTTGATCGCTTCATGAATTTATCAGAAGCAGTCTTCACCGAACTAGAGAATTCATTGATCACAAAAGGTTTTAAGCATAACATGAAAAACAATAATATCATCAAGGATATGGAAATTCGTGGTGTTGAAACAGAAATTGCCCTGAAAGGTACTTTGGACATTATGAACAATAAATATCAGGCTACTAATATCATCAAATCGACGTTTCTGAAGGATAATTTTATTATGAATGATATGAAGATAGTAAAATCTACAGTAGATAAAACCAACGGAAAGGATATAATTTTTACAAGAGCAGATAAAGGTAACACAGTCATTGCTATTAATAGGAATGATTATGTTCAAAAAACTCTTGATTTTTTAGATTCCGGTAAATTCACATTACTGAAACGTGACCCAACTCATTTGTACCAACTACAAATCAAGGAATTTTTGAGAAACTCAAATTCTATTTTCAATGAATCCGAGAAGTTCACACTAACTCTGATGAATCCTCAAACCTTAAAATTATATTCTTTGATAAAATTACATAAACAAAACTACCCTATTCGGCCAGTAGTATCATTTGTTACAGCACCATCAGTTAAGTTATCAAGAAAGCTAATACATTTAATAACAAACTATTGTAAATTTGAACCGAAACTCAGCCTCAAAAATTCTTATGATTTGATAAATAAAATACAGGATATAACTGTTCCAGATAACGCAAAATTAATATCATTTGACGTTCAAAATCTTTTTCCTAGTATACCTCCACAAGATACCATACTCTTAGTCGAAGGTTTACTAGATAAAAATCAGGTTAATCCGCTTATAGAGATATTAGACCTTTTGTCGATATGTCTTGAACAAAATTACTTTCAATTTGACAATAAAGTATACTCTTCATCTGACGGTTTGATCATGGGAAATCCGCTGAGTCCTCTACTGGCAGAAATTTTCATGGACAATCTGGAAAATATAATTCATAAGCATCCACTCTCCCAACAGTTTTTGTATTGGTACAGATATGTAGATGACGTTATAGTTTGTTTTAAAGGTACAAACAGACAATTATACATTTCATAAATATATTAACACTATTCATCCAAATATTCAATTCACAATAGAGATGGAAACAGAAAATTCAATTAATTTCCTAGACTTGACAATAGGTAAAGCTAACAGCAAACACCACTTTGCTATTTTTCCTTCCCACACTGATATCACTATTCATAATAATTCGGTACATCCATATAAACATAAAATATCAGCATACCATAGTATGATACACAGATTAGTAAACATTCCTCTTTCTGTGGACAATTTCAACAAAGAATTAAATATCATAAAACAAAGCAGTTAACAATGGATATCAAGTCAAACTAATAGAAAATATTCTTGCTAAAAAACTACATAGAAAAGTTATCCAAGAAGTGTACTCCACTTTGAGGACCCAGGACAATAATTATAGAATCTTAACTTATTCAGGACCTGCTACGGAAAGAGTAGCTTCATTTTTGCATAAACGAAATTCAAAAGTAGCATATAGAACAGATAACACGTTGGGAAGGTTCATCAAGAATAACAAAGATGAAACAATAAAAGATGAAAAATCGGGAGTTTATAAATTGAATTGTGGATCATGCTCCAAAGTATATATTGGCCAGACAGGTAGACCATTCAAAACCCGCATACGTGAACATCGTATGAATTATGAAAAGAAAGCATTCCATTCATCATATGCCAATCACAATTTGAAGGAAGGCAATGACTTCGATAAAAATTTCGAAATTCTGCATGTTGAAAATAAAGGCATTAGACTTAATTATTTTGAATTTTTGGAAATCAATGAATTCAAAAATTCAAATTGTTTGCTAAATGATCAATTGGATCTCAATAGTTCCCCTTTGTTGAACTTATTCAATTAATAAGTAACTATGGTCCGATATCATAATCATTATCAGTGTAATTCTAGGAATCAGTATCAGTTATTAGCATCAGGTAATGAGTTTAGGAATCATCATCAGTGTCAGTTGTATTATTTTAGGAATCAGAGATAATTAGAGTAGACCCTGACTTATTTAAGGAGCTTTTAACAAAGAATAATTCAGTGTTTGAAAACATTCGCTTGATAAAGATACAGTGTATCGAAACATGTCGCGAAGACAAATAAATTTTGTGGAAATTTAATCGTGTCTACCTTATAGCGTAATGAATCTCTTTATCCGTCCTATGAGATTGACAATTTGAAAATAATTCGAAAAATACCTATAAAAATTTGAATAATCGAACTGAGTGCTCAACAAAGAGAATGTATTTTTCTTTCTTTCTTCAACAATGTCTTCCTCCATAATTTCATAATTTTGCGTCGGCAATGTTTATTAGCCACTTCGGTCCCTCCCACCATTTTGACTGTAATAATTGTTTCGGTGAAAAACCTCTTGAGGGAAGATCAGCAGGATTCATCTCTCCTGGAACGTGATACCAATTATCCTTTTCAGTCAATTCTCTGATTTCTTGAACTCTATTCCAGACGAAAGTTTTCCATTGGTCTTCTTTTCGGATCCAACTCAAAACAATGTTGGAATCGGTCCAACAGTATACCTTGACGTTATATTTGCCCATATGGTCCAAAACTGATTTTAGTAGCCTAGCTCCTATGGTCGCCGCCAATAACTCCATCCTTGGAATAGTAAATTTTTCCGAAGGAGCAATTCTGTTTTCCGCCTGAATCAGCTGTACATGTATATGTCCTCTCGATTCACTCCTGACGAAAATCGCTGTAGCATATGCTTCTTGACTCGCGTCACAAAACATTTGAATACTGCATTGTTCAATATCTGGGGTTTGAAAGACCCATCCCGGGATCTTTTCATTTTTTAATATAGACAATGCATTTAGCCAACATAAAAATTCCTTTTTCAGTTCCTCGAGAACCACTTCATCCCAACTCAGTTTTAACAGCCAAGTTTTCTGCAACAATATCCTGGAACATATTTGAACAGGACAGGTGAATCCTATTGGGTCGAATAACCGGTGAGCCGTGGACAAAATAGTCCTTTTTGTCATCAGATCAAAATTCAAGTTTCTGATCCAGTCAAGATTGAGTTCCAGAGAGTCTTGGTTTCTATTCCAAATCAATCCTAAAACTGGCGATAAAAAACTTCCAGAATTATTTTCAGAATTGAGACCGTCGAACTCCCACACTCTGAGATCAAATTTGGCTTCGGCCATAACTTGAGTTGATTCTCCAATAAACATTCTAAGTTCATCCTCACTTGCTACACAGTTCTCAACATTAAAACTATTGAGCACTTTCGAGATAACTGATAATCTATATGAGGAAGTATCAACAGAAATATTTTCCAATGTTTTCCGGAGATGGAAATCAATTACTGCACCGAGTAGAAAAGGGCTACAATTCACCCCGAATACAACTCTGGAATGCCGGAAAATACGACGTTCACAACTTTCATCATTCCAGGAAATCTGTATCATTTTCTTTCAAACTGATTTGTAGAAAGGTTTTTCGTATATCAGAAATAACGCCTATTTTTGATAATCTAAAACGAATTAGTATGGAAGGAATCAATTCAATAAAGTTCAACCCTTTTTTCAAAAATTGATTCAAGAAAGCATCGAACACTGGTCGAAGCTTCGTTGTAGCACTATCCAACTTTACTACATGTCTGTGAGGTAAATAATGACAATCAGCACTCAAACCAATATTCGTTACATCTTCAATTATACCTTCTTTCATCCACTCTTCAAGCACATTAACATACATTTCATAATAACCATCATTTTTCAGTTTTTCCAATAATTTATTCAATCTCATTTCAGCCAAATTGTAGTTAGTAGGTAAAGGAGGGTGATTTTCCACCCAAGTTAAATTTACCTCATATCTACCTTCTTTGTTGATTGTTACGGAATCCAAAAACTGTTTCAAGGTGTCTTGTTCCATTTCATCTTTAGTTTTTCGTTTGTCAGGATCGGAAATACCCAGAACATCCAATTTCCAGACATCAGAAATGGTATTATTTTGACACAATAATGAAGTGACTGAAAACTATGATGGCTTACCAATTTCTTCCTTATCGACTTTTGCTTTTCCCATCAATATCCATCCAAGTGATGTTTCCATTGCTACTAATCCACATTTCAAGATGTACTTACGACCTGTGAACAGTTTTCCAGCAATATCTGCTCCTATCTGAACATCAATTTGTCCATCACTTGTATCACTGATTTCAATATTAAGCTGTCTGAGTTCAGATTTCCACGGACCTTCTCCTGCAGAAACTACGTTGCCGCATATCACTGTCTGATCAAGAGCATCAAAGTTACATTTATACTTCTTATTCAGATTTTCTAGATGAATTTTATAACGAGTGTGATTGAACGCTCCCGTTTCAGATCCACCAAAAAGGGAATGTATTAATTGCTCCGTTCCAGTTGATTCGTATTCCATTTCAATAGCCGCATAAGTACTACTTTAAGATTTTTGTGAACCAGTATCTATGAGAACTCTGATACATCGTGATTTCGATTTTCCAACCAAATTAACAGCCAATGTTTGCAAAAATGTTTCATGATAAGCATTATTGGTTGATTTTCTACAATTGGTTGTTCTATTTACACGAGGTGAAGCTTCATCAATTGCAACTTGTCTTTTGGGACACATTAATGTTATATGTTAACCTTTACACTCTTTACATGTGTTTTTGACGTAGCATCTTCTCACTAAGTGGCCAAATTTCAAACACGAGTGACAGCATCCCTTCTCTGTCGATTTCTTAATTTTTTCGGGAAGTGACAATTTTTGGGCATCAATGCAATTTTCGCTGAAATGAGAATTTTTACAGAAAACGCAAATAGGAACATTTCGCTGATTCATTAAACCTGAAGCAGTTGGGACTGAGCAATGTCTTGGTGATGATTCTTTTTTCGTTTTTGGAATATCGAAACCATTGGCAGCTGATAAAATTATTTCCTCATTTTCAACTTCCTTTTTCAAAAACTTCATGAGCTTTTCCGATCTAGATTACGGAATTGATTCATGATCAAAAGAAATAATGCGTTGCCAAGCACGTAATATCTCTCCAGGAAGACAAGACTCTACTAAAGGGTGAAGCATGGCAGCGCATTCATCGGAGGTTACGCCTAACGTATCTAACGACCGCAGTTGTGACTCCATTCGATTATATAACGAACTTAGATCAATTTTCTGATTTAAGTTGTTCAATATCAATTTCAAAAGTTCCCGAACACAGAATTCCACCAATAAATCATCTCTCCCGAAACGAGATTTCAAACTTTCAATGACCTTTGGGTAATTATCGGAGGATAGCTTTCAACTAGTTGATGAGCTCTAGACTTGGGAATGCTAGCTTGAATAAGATACTGAAATTCATCTGAGTACTCGATCGAATCATCGTTATGGATTTTGTCAAACTGGCTCCAGAAAACAATTCAATCCTCAATTTCACCTCCAAATTTTTGTAATTCAATTTTGGGTAGTTTCTTTATTCTTATTCGAACTTCCTTCTACTCTAAACTTAAGCCTATTGTACCTGCCATACATTTCATCAGCTTCTTCTACTATTCTATCCCCATCTGTATTCGTAGACTCTGATTCAATAAGGGAATTAACAATCTGCTGATTCAGATCATTAATCAATACCATCTTCTGGTCCAAAACGCGAAGATTTCCTTGTACATTGAGCATATCAGGGACTGTACCATTCAACTCAGCATCAATAGTTTCATAAATCCTCAAAGAAGCAGTTGTATGGATATCTAGGGCTCTATTTGATTTCTCCATCATCGACTGCAGGTCCTGTCACAGTCGCCACAATTTTACGTATCTTATCACCTACCCGGTGTAAGGATACGATCAAAGGACAAAAGGAGTAATAAAGCCCTCGAATACTACTTGGAATGACTCGAAAGTACAAACTTTCATTGACAGAAGTTCAAAATAATTTTTTCATATGTCACAAAAATCAATAACATCAAAAAAAACAAAATGCTCCTATACAGTAACTTCAATTCTTAACAAGAACCATTGTATATTTGTGCTTGTATACTCCATGGACATTGAAAGCGATACTTTCAAGGCGGCCGGCATGTTTGGGCCAATACTGCCCTATATGATTTGAGCTGAGTGTCAGCGCTGTTTTGTGGTTGCGCATGTCGCGCGGCAATATTGTAGTAGTAATGAGATTCTCCGCCAAGAGATATTTTGTTCATGTTGTTTCAATGCCACGTTACCGGCATATTGTAAATTTCAAGATTAATAATAAAATGTAACCATATTGTCCATTATTAAATCAACATCATCCCCCACAATAGCCTTCAGCTTATTGTTGTTTTGTTGTTAATTGAAGTTGTTAATTATTCCTGCTGTTTATTCTGCCTCCTCACCCAAGCTAGAGAATTTCCGTGGTAGTAATTTATTTGTTATTTATTTTTGAAATTCATTTACTACCTGGCGCCCACTAACTGAGCCAGTCAAGTCAACTTATGAAATATTGGTGTTAGTCTCATGGTAGAGTCTCATTTGCGATACGGTATTCCATTCTGGGGAGTGTGCAGTGGTAACGCTCTTCAGAGTGTTTTTGTTTTACAAAAACGAGCCTTGAGATACCTTTGTAATCTAAAATTTCGCGATTCGTGCAGACATCACTTCAAGCAGCACAATGTACTCACCGTTGTGTCTATATTCATACTTGAATCAGTGTGTCTTATAAATAAACATAAACAAAATTTTATTACAGAGAATAAATACGCCACTCGTCAAAGTAATCAACTCAAACTACCATTACCATCTTCCACTCTCGTTAAAGATTCAATTATATATAACGGCTGCAAAATGTACAATCACCTTCCAAATAATATTAAAGATTTACCGTCCGATGTCATTTTCAGAAAAGCAGTGAAAAGAGTTCTTACCGATAGAACCTATTATAGTTTGGAAGAATTTTATGCGGATAGGATGCAATGATAGGTGATAACTGTGATATCATGTATCTGCTATTAGTTTGTTATATTTTAAATAAGTGACTGATTGTTTTGTTCAAGTTTAGTTTTATATTGTGGTGACAATTTTATACATTTTATCAAATGTTTTTAATTCATTTTATATTTATATATACACGCTTTGTCAATAAGATATTATTCTTTGATAATAAAGCATATTTTGATTGATTCATTGATTGAGTCCAGCTCAATTTGCTTTCTACTATTACCAGTCATTTGTTAGAACTTACTCACACCCTCACCGTAACAATCTGAGCAGCCTATAAGCACATAAGTGATAACTTCCATATTTAAAATTTTTAATCTTTCCCTTTGAACTTTTAAAATTTGGAGGGTTACACAATTGGCACCACGACGTTGGGGCCCCGAAAACTTGACTGTTCTTCTCTTTTCTCCCATTCCTTGCTTGGTGGAAGACAGAGTAAAATTTAAATTTCAACTTGTTGAACATTGAAGTCTGATCCAAAAGAACTTGGCATATATTTAAATCTATTTCTATATATTTTTCTGATCTTTGATAATTTGCTATCTCGCTATCTCATATATCTTTTGTTGGAAAATTATTTTGAAGTTTCCCTGACTCAGTTTCATATCTATATCTCTATATCATCATGGATCCTGATCATTTGAAAATTAATGAATTGAACTTTCAGTTGAAAACCTTAAAAACCTGTATTGCTTCGTTTAGTGGATCGAAGGAAGATCCTGCATTCAAAAGAATCTCTAGTCGTTTGGCTCATTTAGCCAATCGTTTTCACCTTCTCAAGGCTGATGACGAAGTAGAGGAATCTGCTAGAAAAGCAATACAGTTTCTTATGTTAGAGTTGGAAGCAGATTTTGATTTAACTCTACACTGCGCATTGTATCAAATTCGACACACCACATTATTTTGTACGTTAAACTGTTTGCATATTCATAATATGTGCATGAGACGCTCTGTTTCATATTTAGGACACCTCTATGTATATCGTATCTAAGGGTCAATATCCAAGGCACAACATATGGTTTGGATTTATACGATTCAAAACATTCAGTATCGCCTACCACTCATAAGTGTGAACACAGGGTTCGAAGATATGTGATTTTGTGCGTAATTTGTTTGAAAATATCAGTGGTTTATCAAGTAAAGGTGAGATCAGCATAATAAGATAACATTCCGTTCTTTACTTCTTTCTTCCTGAAAATATATTGTCATAAAATCGGCGTTATATTTGGATGTATCAAATTTGAGACATAATGGTTTAGACTGATATATTTGCAAGTGTAGTATTTCTAACAAAAAATGAACAGCATTGGATTTCGTCTTCGAATTTTTCGAATAATTATAGATTTTAGTTCCAGAAATTATAATGTCCGAATCCAGAAAACAATACCCAAGAAAATACCTTACTCAAGCTGAATTAGAGAAATGTATTGAACACTTGTCAGATAGTGAAGACGATTATGAGTCGGAAGTGGAAAATGAGGAGGAAATCCCTTTACAAAATGCTTCGGATGAATTTGAAATTGGGGACCTTCCTATTGAGTTTGCGGACGGATTTTTATTAGACAGTGAGCGAATAGATGGGGGCAATGATGAAATTGACATCATAGAAGAAATTGAGAACATTGAAGGAGAAGATGATACAGTTCAAGCTATTGCCGATATGGAAAGGAATGATCAGAGAGAGATTCAGAAAGAGATGAAGAAAAAACTTTCGGGTGTTAGGTGGAGAAAAGGGAATTTAGTTTTGGATGAAGACGCAAAAGCTTTCAAAGGTAGTGAACAACTTGGTAGTATTTTCATGGAACTTGAAACTCCGTTTGCCTTTTTCAAATATTTTTTCGACGATGAATTGTTGCAAAAAATAGTCGATGAGTCAAATTTATACACAGTTCAAAATAATCCAAATAAGATATCAACGATAACAATTGCTGACTTGCAGAAATATTTGGGCATATGTATATATATGTCTATCATACATATGCCTAATACAAGATCATTCTGGAGTAGTCGATTGGGATTTTCCCAAATAAAAGAAACAATGAGTCAAAAACATTTTGAAGCAATACGCGCGGCAATACATTTCAACGATAATTCGAATATGTTGCCTAGAGATAATGAACCATGATAGACTTTATAAATTGAGACCTGTTATAGATGCACTTTGCATGAAATTTCGAAGTATTCCATTGGAGGCGAAATTGTCAGTAGACGAGCAGTTATGTGCAACAAAGGCGAGGCATCACTTGAAGCAATACATGCCTGCAAAACCTCATAAGTGGGGGTACAAACTGTTTGTTCTTTGTGGAGCTGGTGGGTTTTCCTACAACTTTGAAATATATACCGGCTCAGAAAATCTACCGAAATTCAGATTGCCTAACGAACCAGATTTAGGGGCTGCGTCGAATACTGTGGTACGTTTATGCAGAGTCGTTCCAAATAAAGAAAATTACGTTGTTTACTTCGACAACTACTACTCATCGCTTCCACTCATGTCATTTCTGGCAACCAAAGGTATATTTGCATTGGGCACCGTAAGAAGAAATCGACTTCCTAATTGTAAATTGCCTTCTGAAGAGACGATGAAAAAAAGCGATCGGGGAATGTCGTGGGAGTTTGTGTGCAATTTTGATGGTGTCGATGTTACGTCTGTTGCTTGGAAAGATAACAAAAATGTTACCTTGCTCTCTACTGTCACAGGAGAACTCCCAAAAGGTACGGTAAAGCGTTACGACAAAAAACAAAAGAAAACAGTGGAGGTTCAATGTCCAAATCTTGTTTTTGAATACAATAGGCACATGGGAGGAGTGGACCTCCTAGACAGCCTAATTGGTCGTTACAAAATTGTCATGCGGAGCAAAAAATGGTACATGAGGCTCTTCTACCATTTGCTGGATATTACTCTAGTAAATGCTTGGCTGCTATATGAAAGAACTGCGACCCAAAGGGGCGAAAAGAAAATACTACCATTGGCAGCGTTTAGGGCAGAAATTGCTGATTGCCTTTGCAGAACTGGGCCAGAGCGGATACCAAAGAGAGGGAGGCCATCTGATGTGGAAAATAAAATCGCAGAAAAGAAGAAACGCTCCGCGACAACTTCCTACATTCCACCAAAGGATATTAGAATGGATGGGCAGTCGCATTGGCCCATTCATACTGAAACCAGGCAACGTTGCAAGTTTCCCACATGTAAGTATTGCTCTCAAATAAAGTGTAGCAAATGTGGAGTATATTTGTGTCTGAATAAAAACCACAATTGCTTTGTGAAATTTCATAAAAATTAGAAATAGTAGGTACTGATGTAATGTATTACGTATTATAGTATTAAATACGCTTTGTCCTAAATATGATACAACAGGTTTTCATTCAATTTCCGAAAAAATACATGATTCAGATTTTTTTAACTATTTTTGTGGGATTCTAGACAACAAAATACACGAGAAAATATTTTTTTTCCAACTTGTACAGAAAATTGCGCATTGTAGGGTTAAAAGTACTCTGAGTACCTCTACCCCCACCCACGTTAGCAATGCTCAATCACTTCCTAGTACCCCTGTGTTATCTAATAAATCAGTTGCTCCATATAAGTGGAATATTTTCTTTACTGGATCAAATCAGAAAGAGTCAGTTGATTCATTTCTAGAAAAAGTTGAATTATTACGGGAAGCTCGAGGTGTTTCCAAGCCTGAGCTTTTCCAGTCTGCTTACGACTTGTTCAAGGGTTCTGCTTGGATATGGTTTGTGAATAATAAATGCAAATTCAATGATTGGAATGATCTTGTAACCGCCCTAAAAAAAGATTTCCTACCTTACTTTTATGAGGAAGATCTCGAAAGAGATATAAATTCACGAACTCAAGGCGCTACCGAAAGGGTGGCATTATCCATTTCATTAATGGAAGGTCTCTTTAACTGGTTGACTATCAAACCTGATGAAGAAACCAGAGTTCGGAAAATTCGTAGGAATTTGTTACCTTCTTTTATTTCTAACCTGGCTTTACAAGACCCCAAAACTGTATCTGAACTTTCTGATTTGTGTAAAAAACTAGAAGAATCTCGCTTATGGGCAGATCGTTATAAAGCACCACCCAGTCGCAACGCTGGTTTATTGGAGCCTGATTTGAGTAGTCCCTTTTATAGTGGAGCGAGTATTTTCTTCCCTTCAACTTCTCAACAGTCTTACAGGAGAAATTTTTCCTCGGCTAATTTTAATTCTGATAATATTTCTACCTTATCAAACTTTCGATGTTGGAATTGTGATTTGACTGATCATACGTATCCTCAGTGTAGGAAACCACGATCCATGTTTTGCTATGGATGTGGCTTGAAGAATACAATTGAACCTAAATGTCCTAACTGCCGTCCAAAATACGGAAAACAGAGTGGCGAAAAACTGGACGTCGTCACCAGTCAGGATACCGGAAGTCCAGAACACCAACCATCCAAATCACAAACCAAAAAATCGAAAAAAAGGCAAAGCAAACAGGAACATTGAAAACTTCCTTAGCAGAGTGGCAAAAATGGTTATCTTTTGTAAAAGAATTTTTGCAGCCTGTCGATATCAATCCTGTCTTTGTGAAAAAACTTAATGATAATCGTCCTCATCTTAATGTTTATGTTTGTGGACAGCAACTTCTTGTCCTTGCTGATACCGGTGCGGTAGTACAGCTTCAATTCTAGGTTCTGCAGGTTTTAATCTTTTGCAGAAATTTAATATTCCTATATACTATGAATCTTTCGTTCAGGTTACCACTATGCACTATGTCTCCTACTATGCAGGAACACCTGAATAAGAAAATTTATGAGATGCTAAAGCTAAAGGTCATTCAACCTTCCCAATCTCCTTGGTGTAGTCCCTTATGGTTGGTACCGAAACGTTCAGGAGGATTCCGTGTGTGTTTCGATGGTCGGAAGTTGAATGAAGTCACGGTCAATGATAATTACCCCATGCCTCTTATTGATAGTATTCTCAATGAGTTGCGGGATGCTAGGTATCTGTCTTCAATTGATTTGACCAAGGCTTTCTTTCAAATTCCTCTAGAAGAATCTTCTAGAAAGAAGACGGCTTTCGCATTGTATGGTAGAGGTCTCTTCGAAACTGATGGCACGATTTATGGATATCGTCATTGGACCTTCTTTAGCTCCATATTGTTTTGTTCATCTAGACGACATCATTGTGGCCACTCCTACGTTTGAGCTTCATATTAAAACCCTGAAGAAAGTATATCGGAGACTTAGGGATGCCAATCTTACGATTAATTCAGATGAGTGTGAGTTTTGTCGGCCTTCTCTTGTTTATCTAGGTTTTGTTGTGGATCAACAAAGCTTGAGAACAGATCCTGGAAAAGTTTCTGCCATCATTAACTATCCGACTACTAGAAATACTACTTAAATTAAACGTTCGATTGGTCTTGTTAGTTGGTATCGTCGCTTCATCAAATATTTTTCTTCTATCTGATCCCCTATCTCAGATCTTCTTCACGGTCGGAAAAAGGGTCAATCAATAACTTGGACTCGTGAGGCAGAGGCTGCTTTCTCTGAGATCAAATCTCGTCTTACTTCTACTCCTGTCCTTGCTAGCCCTGACTTCACGAAACCTTCTATAATTCAGTGTGATGCATCCGACACAGGTGTTGTATCAAGAATGTGACGGAGTTGAACATCCAGTGGCGTATGCAAGTAAGACTCTTACAGCTTGCCAACGGAAATATACAGTCACTGAAAAGGAGTTGTTAGCTGTCATTTTTGGTATAGAGAAGTTCAGGAGTTATATTGAAGGGACTAAATTTACCATTGAAACGGACCATGCCTCCCTGATGTATCTACATTATATATCTAACCCTTCAGGACGTTTGACTAGATGGGCGGTGAAACTTTCCCAGTTCGATTTCACTATCAAACACCGTAAAGGGTCTCTAAATGTAGTGGCGGACGCCCTATCTTGTTTTATTGTTGAAATTTCTGTCGTCGACGTTTCTGCCTTTCAGCCTGATGACTGGTACACTTCTTTGGTTGAGAAAATTGAGGAAAATCCAGCAACCTATCCTTCCTTCCGTGTCGAAAATGGCATTATATATAAACATATCTTTTCCCGCCATAATATAGAAAGTAATCATACTGATTGGAAAATAGTGGTACCTACTGCCAATCGACCGGAAATTTTGGAATTCTACCATGATAGTGAAACTGCTGCACATTTAGGAATATCTAAAACCCTTTCTCGTATCTTAGAACTGTACTACTGGCCTCATATAAGGAAAGATGTCTATAAATATGTCAAGAAATGCCCTGTTTGTGCTGCCTATAAAAGTTCGAATTTACCTCAAGCTGGTCATATGGGATCCTACAAAAATATTAATTTTCCTTTTCAATGTGTTTCCGCAGATTTATTAGGTCCTTGTCATAGGTCTGAAAATGGCAACCAATATGTTTTAGTTGTTGTAGATTGGTCTACCAAATATGCCTTAGTTCATTCTATGCCCAAAGCGGGGTATAGTTAAGTTTATTGAGAAAAATGTTTTTCTGAATTTTGCTGGGAAGTTTCCTGTTACAGGGGATTTTTATGGCAAAATTTCAGAAAATGAAAATAATATTCCTATCGTTTCTGATGAATCTCAGCGTATCGATGATGTTCAAGAACTTCCAAAATTGTTTGTTGATATTCGTAGAAAATTACATAAAGCCTATCTTAAGAATGCCCGTCAGTACAACTTGAGGAAACGAGAACTCAAATTTCATGTCGGTGACAGGCTTTGGAAGAAAAATGTAACTCTATCTTCAGCTCCTGATAACTATTCTGCAAAACTAGCTCCAAAATTCATACCTTGTATAGTTCTGAAGTGATATCTAATCTTGTTTATGAGCTTAAAGGCATGGATGGTAAAAACCTAGGACGTTGGCATGTTAAGGACCTAAAATCTGCCTTTATTGGTAATGAGTCAGACTTAACTGAGGAAGAATACTTCAGTGCCGATTCTGATGGGTCAGATGACTGAATATCTATATGTTTCTTCCTATTCTCTCTTATCTTGTAACTTTTCTATCTATATTATCTATCTATCCTATATCTATCTATCTTTTTCCTCATTTAGGCTCTGTGGAGAGGGGCCTTAGAATTCTCCCACCATAGCATATACCGATGGTAGGTGAGAGTCCTACAACTGGCCACTTTTAACATTACGTAACATCGACTGATTTACTCATCATCTCATCCTTCTTCTTCCATTCGATTATTCAAAGGTATGGTTGCTGACTTATAGTAAAGCATTCTTTGTTTTGCTCAATCATCATTATGTTATATATGCTAATAAATATTTCATTCTTGGCATATTTATCTTCCTTATATCTCACTTGTATCTTTATCTTTCCTTGTTTTATGAGATCTGCATTTTTTTCTTTCTGTTAAATATATATATATATATATATATATATATATATATATATATATATATATATATATGATCTAGAAGAAAAATTACATCTTCTGATTCTTATTTTGATGTAACTTGTTCTGTTACCCACTTACCTAAACGTTCATGGTAACTTATCTCACTTATCTCGATTTAATTAACTTATCTTATATATCTCATTTTGTCAAAGTCATAAACTTGAGAGAATCGTTAATGTTGCGGTAGAAAATGACTGTTGACCATAATTATATTCTTGAAATTACTTATCGTTGATAATTCCTTTATGGAACCTTTGGAATTTCAGATAATAATTTGTCAATCACGTTTGAAATGATGACTACTATTCTGTAATTCTTCATTCAAGTATCTTGATTTTCATTTTTGGAAAAACTCAGTAAGTAGTTCGTTCAAATTTTGGTTGAGATTCATCTCAATATTATTCTCTTCTCTCATTATCTCTTACTTTTATTGGACGGTTATTTATCTTTGTTGTGAAGTATTGGACTATTATAACATAACTGTCTGATAATAATTTAGTGGAATACTGGTTCCATTAAACTTCCCTTTTGATCAGTGAAATGTTCTTTCATTGAAATTATCTTAAATTAGTTTTCTCGATAAAGTCCAGGAAATGCTGATGAACTTTGACAAAATGGTTGTTATACTTGGAGATTTGTTGCTGTTTTACCAGATTTTCTGATGTCATATATCTATTAGTTTATTACCACAAGCAAATCTCAGAAAACATTTTCACCTCTTCTCTATCCTTATTTTGGCTCTGTGGAGAGGGGCCTCAGAATTCTCCCACCATGGAATAAACCAGATAAAAATAATAATAATATTTATTCACAATAAAAATTTACAGGTACAAATGACATACGATACATGGTGAATAAATACGGAAGACCCACAGAAGTTAAACTTGTGCGTGGGCAATAGGTACAGTGGAATGTGAAATGTTAAATATTAACAGGATATTTATGTTTAATAGTAAAAATATAAAATGTGAAAAGTTAGTAAGGAGTTATAATTTTATAAAATACGCTCTCAAATTGGGCATGAAATTTGTCAAAGATGAAAATGAATAATCACTTATTAGGTGGCTGATCATATCAAAAAATATTCCATGAAGAAAACTTGTTGTGGAACATTTGTTTATATGTATGTACTGTTAAAAAAAAAGATCTTATTGTTGGAGTGAACTATGATAATGGATAATGTTTTAGTGTGAGTCGATCTATATAGGGTGAGTTTGATTAATTGCATGATAGTGTAATACATTTCGTTTTATCTATATTTAGTGTCAATTCCATATTGCTGAACCAGTTTTTGATTTTTTCCAGATTTTGTTCCGCTTTATATTTAGCACCGCCCCAAGTAGGATATGTGAACAGGATTACTGTATCATCTGCAAATGATGATGAACTTGCATCTACTTCCAGTGAAAAAATTCCGTTGATGTACATCAAGAAAAATACTGGTCCCAAAACCGTTCCTTGAGGTACACCAGTTATTACTTCACTGGATTCACTCAACTCATTTTCAATTTTTACATATTGTTTCCTATCGTAGAGGTATGATTTGAACATTTTATAGACAATCCCTCTGATACCCATATCCTCCATAACGCCCATGAGTTTATCATGATTGACGGTTTCAAATGCCTTGGCTAGGTCCAGAAAAACCCCTATAGCACATTTTTCTTCATCCAGTGTTCGAAATATATTATTTGTCAAATACACTATTGCATCTTCTGTTGATTTTTGGGATCTGAAACCAAATTGTTTAGGTGAAAGTATGTTGTTCTTCTCTAAAAAGTCCATGAGACGTTTTTTGATAACTTTTTCTACAACTTTAGCAACTGTACTTATAAGTGAGATTGGTCTATAATTAGAGACGTCCATTTGATTGCCTTTTTCAAATAATGGTTTTATTATTGCTGTCTTGAAGTTCTGAGGTAATTCACCATTCTCAAGTATTCTGTTGATTTAATACGTTGAAGGTTTTTTTAATGTAATCGCCGATAATTTTGAGATTTTCTGAAGTTATTACATCAATTCCTGGAGACTTATGATTTTTGAGTTGTTTTATAATATCAAGTACTTCGGAATCGTCTGTGGGTTTCATGAATATGGACACATCGATAATATTTTTTCTCACAACAGAATTTTTCGACTTAATGATTTTTTCAGCCATTTTCTTACCTATATTGGCATAGTGGGAGTTAAATATATTGGCGATTTTTTTTTTATTTGAAGTATTTTTATTATTATATGTAATGCTACTTATGCCACTTTGGTAATTGTTCTTTCCCTTAAGCTTTTTGATGTTATTCCATAATGATTTAGAATTATTTTTATTGATTTCTATCTGTCGTACATAGTAGCCCTGTTCAGTTTTTTTCAGTAAATCAGTCAACTCGTTCTTGTATTTTTTAAATTCATTTAGCAATTCTGTGTCATTTGGGTTTTTCATAAGCTGTTTGTACATTTTTTGTTTCATGTTAGCAGATTTCATTAACCCTTTGGTAATCCAAGGATTTCTCTTTTTTCACAACATTTTATTTTTTTCACTATGGAAAAGGAGTCTATTGCATCTTTCATTTTCGTAATGAAATAATCTGTGATTCTATTTATATCGGTCATTTCATATAATTCTTGCCATTTTCCATTTTCAATTTGTTCTACAAATTTAGTCTTATTTAAAATTTTTATCTTTGTTTCAGGTTCATTTCTTTTCGGCATTTCATATGAATATGTTGTAATAATTGGAAAATGGTCTGTCATGTTGAAGTGAAGGACGAAGGACTGACAATTCAAAAAATGCTTTGTATCTTTGATAAAAATATGATCTAATATAGATTTTGAAAGATTTTGTATTCTTGTATACTTATTTATCAAAGAGATATAACCAAATTCTCCTAATATGTTGAGATAATCGGCACAGAAGTCTGCGTCAGACTTAATATCAATATTTATATAACCAGTAAAGAAGTAAGTATGCTTTCCGTCCTTACAGTGATTTTCAAAATAATTTGAGAGGTGTTCATTAAATTCATGAGGGCAACTTGACGGTGATCGATAAAAAGCATCAACTATAATACTTTTACCATTTCGTTTGATGATAACGCGTAGTATCTTCATATCACCTAGATTTCTGATGGAACTTTCAAAGTTTAGATTATTTTTTATGTATACAATCACACCATCATTTTGATTGTATCCACCTGAGTTGTAGCTTCATAACCTTCTAATTTGAAAATATTTATATTTTGAATATACCATGTTTCTGAAAATACAATCACGTCTAGATGGTTTTTGGATTTTTTCAATAGGACTGACATTTCATCAAAATTTTTGTTAATACTTCTTATATTCGCTTGGAAAATTGTAATTTGTTGATTCATTCGTAATGGTTGCGATTCCTTCATCGTCAACTATTTCTATTGTTTCGCACTCAGTGAGCTTGAAATCTCTTATATATTGGTCCATTTCTATTTATAACACTGTGATCAATGAACAGAACAGCTAAAATATAAATTTTAAATTCAACAAAGGTGTAAATATAAAAGTAGTCAAGAGTTAAAATTACTCGGTTTTGAATTCGAAGTAGAGTTAAAATTTGGATTGGACATAGACTAAAATTTGAAGTAGGTTCAAAAATAAGGCATTGATAAAAAATAGTATTGGACAACCACGTGACATATTGAAGGAGAGTGAAAAAATCTTACATAGCTAATATGGTCCGTATAAAATGCGTTGAAGGGAAGAGGAACTACTTGTTCGAGCGTTGACTCCTTGTTCTCGCTTTCACTGCAGCTGTCTGTTTTATTGTTTTCTTGGAATCGCTTGTTTTGGGTGTATTTGCATTGATTTTTCCTTCATGTTCCTTGAAAGTTTTCTGGAGTTGTTGGGTTTCCTCTACTTCACCTTGGAGTTCAAATTCTTTCTCTGGAATCCTAATGTTTGGTGGAGCACTGTTCACGATACCTTCTTCAGAGTCATAGATTTCTTGTAGTTCTTCGACAGTATATGCTTTGTTGTTGATGTGTAATTTGTTGCCTTTAATGTGAGCTTGATCAGAGGAATTCTCTCTGGATCTATTCGAAAATTCTCTCAAAAGTTTTTGCTCACGCCTCTGTTTTTTGTTTTTTTGTATGATATCAGCTCAATCTTAATAGTGTTTTTTTCGGACTTGTTTGGGCAGTATAGATTATTCAAGTCTGTTTCTCTAACATCAACATCTAACAACTCTTTGAGTTTTTTCGTAACATTAATAGCAGATATTTTTTCCGATCTCTCCAGTCCAAATATGAGAAGGTTATTTTTTTTGAGTTCCGTTCCAAGAATTCCACTTTATTTTTCAATATTTGATTTTCAATTTCCAGATTGTTGGTTTTTTGTTTCAGCTCTTCTATTTTCATCAGAAGTCTAGCTTCACTAGCTTCTATGGCAGACTTTATTTCTGTTCTATTTTTAACAATTTCCTCCTGTAAGCTCCTTAATATATTCAGTGGTTCTTGTTCCATTACTCGAGAAATCGAAGTGGATTCCAGTGTATGGCTTCCTTTAGATATTCCGTTCGTTTGGGTTCTTATCTCTCAGCTGGTCAATAGTATATAACTCGGGATCATCGTTGTACAAATAGATGGTGGGTAAGAGTCCTACAACTGGCCACGTTTGGTTTTATATAACATCTAGTGACCTATCTGCCATTGATGATTGTCTTGGGATATTTAGATGATGTTAGTTATGCAGTAGCTATCTCACACTTTATCTTTTCCTTGGATCTGATATTCCATATCTTTGTGCCTATGTAGCATGTTTTGACCAGTGGTGGTCTTACCTAGGAATAATCAGTTCTGTTATCTGTGAGATGGTGGTACTAATGCTTTCATTCTGAATGTACTTTGATGTAGTCAATGGTGATCACTTGATTCCATTTTATTGAGAGAAACAATTGACTGACTGTGTTTAGACTCGTTTAATTTCGTGACTATCACAATCTTTACAGAAATGTACCAATTATCTATCTTATTAAAGAATTCTGTTGCATTTTTCTGAAAGTCAACAGTTTTGGACAGTAGAAGAATGAACAAGCCATTCAGTTGTGCATTTTGTGATTGGAGTGATGTTGTTGGAATTTATATCTTTTGATATCTCCCGAAGGAAACTCTGTCGTTTCAAAATCAAATCTCCACTTTCATTGAATCTGGCTTTACTGTAAAGGGTTGTCGTTTTCTGTCTAATTTATGTTCTTGTGTCTCATATCTTGATGAATTGATTTCTGTAGATAATTCAACTCCAGACCAGTCAAGCTCGAGTCATCTCAATATTTTTTATATCTAAACATCTCTTATCTTTCTTGTATCTTTATCTCTTCTTTATCTTTCATCTCTGTCTTAAGGTTCTATCTCTTCTAGGGTATTTTTGGGTTACTTATTGTTGTAGGATATGGGACGGCAGCTCCCTGAATGCTGGACGATCTTGTGGTGGGTTCCGTTTGGCGAGTCGGTTCGGCTGTTGGAGTTCCATGCTGATTCATCTGGGATATTGATGTGGTCGTAATGCAACTTTCGTTTTGCAAACGTAGTCACCACATTTGATGTTTTAGGAGTTTTGGTTGGAATTTTTGATAGTGGCATCGGTTCGATGGGTTGAATCCACTCCACAATGATCAGGTGTGAGTGAGTTAGTGAACTTGGAGGTGGTTTCTATCTGGGTTTTAAACCTCCCACTCTTTCGTATTGAATTTTGTGTTTACTAGGGTACCAAAACTTAAGGCGGTTTGGTATCATGCATTTCAATGCCTACCCCATTTTCATAGTTCATTCCGGCAGCTTGACTTATCGAGGAGAGTCCTTGGAAGGGTGAACTTGGGGGGTGTCGTGTGCGCTAGCGTGGAGGTCTAGGCCGGTCATCGTGTGAAGCTCGCCTAAGAGCGGTCGAGCGGCACTACTGGGGGATCCGGAGCTCCTTGGATTTGTCGCGACTGAGGACTTGTTCGCGGTATCACACTCAGGAGGATCTCTGAATTTTTGTGTAGGGGTTTCGTGGTTTAGCCACTTTCAGCCTGGTAGAGCTATATCTCACCCCAATTGAAGTGGACAATTGGCTATCTCTGTTTTTTGCTTCTATCTATCTTAACTTCATTTCTTTTTTTGTTTCCACTTGGGAATTCTTGTGGGGTTTCTGTTACTGCTGTGATGGTTGGGGTGGTGCTTCAACATTGAACTCAGGGACGAGTGGTATCGGATGTTTCGATGGCGCAGCATTTTCATCTTGCAGCGAAAAGATCATCTGATCTGAGTTCGATGGTGGATAACCACTCTTGGCTTCACTTCGGGGGCAGGAAGCCAACAACAATTCCCTGACACCAGTTTAACACAGTGTTGTTGACTGTTTTATCTCTTTATTGAAAATTTGTCTCATGGTACTGTAATTAACATCGTTCTTTTCCACTATGAGTTCACTCGTTTCCTACTTCAAATCAAATCATTTATTATTCATGAGACTTGCAGTACAAGTATTGAATTTGTCAACATATCTAAAACCATGCTAAACTAAACCGAGAATGGTGATTTCTTACACAATCTTTTGAAAATATTATTTTTAAGAGCTTTCAGTGAGTCAGGTAAATGATCGTTTATTTTGAGTGAAGTAATTATTGGCCCTTTTTTAATCTGATTCAAAGAGACAGGGGGAATGTATAATTTGTTTGATTTTTTTGTTGAATATTTATTAATTTCACCAGAAGTTTTAAATTTATCCAAATTGTCGTGAATGAAACAGACAGCGGTTAGTATATATATTTCAAATATGATTTGAATTTTATGGTTCTTGAAGAGAGGACGACATGAGTCTGTATATCGCAGGCCAAATATGCTCCTAATGATGCGTCTCTGTCTATTAAAAACGAGCTCTGCGCCTGGGCTGTTACCCCAGCAAAGGATGCCGTACATGAGTTACGAATGTACACAGCCATAATAGTAAGCCATCACGGCATCTTTGTTGGTGACATTCCGGAGTTGACGAATTGCAAAATTTTTTGTACACAGCGAGCTCGCCAGTTTCTGTGTATGGATCTCCCAGGATAGGTTTTGATCAACACATACACCCAGAATCTTGAAGAACTCATTCTGTCTAAGGGACTTATTGTCTGTACCAGACCCCACAAGTATACTGACGTCTGATTTCGATGTTATAGCTGCAAATAGAACAAAATTCGTCTTTGATACATTCAGTACTCTTCCATTTACATCACACCATCTCACTGATGCAGTGCTTGGATTTTTTTTGCCAGATCCTCATAATTCTCACTACTTATAAGCACTGATGTGTCATAAGCGAACAGCGTCAATAATCCACCATGTATATTGTGGATGATGTCCTTATCATGATGATGAAAAATGTTGGTCCCAATTTGTTACCTTGGGGCACGCCGCTGCTTACGTTTAAAGTTTCTGACATGAATGTTACTCCTTTAGATTTAATACAAACCTGTTGGTTCCTATCGGAAAGATATGACCTAACCCAAAATAGGGCTGGCCCTCTTATACCATATGTCTCCATTTTATTGAGAAGAAGAAGAAAATTTCGTTCCATTGCTAAAGTTTTAACATTTTGCATCGAAGTAATGCCGGGACAGTAGTCACTTCCTCTTTCCAATTCGGGTGAAGACCGCTTGCGCGAAAAACATCGGATATCGATCGCATACCGTGAACATCGACGAATTTCCTCCCTCTAGAGACGTGGTGTAAAGGCATTTTCTGATAAATGACCTATTTTATCTTCTCTAAATTTTAGTGAATGGTGCACTCGCTTATACCGGGAAGCGATTGAGATACATAAACACGAGGATAACTTCAACAGAAAGGAAGAGGGACTGAATTTGAACAAAATTTGGTATCCAGTTCTAAGAACAGCCAAGACGAAGCCAGATAGAACCAGGGAATCGGACGACCAACAGAACGCTGGCGGACCGAGAAATAATAACGAGTCAATTCCAGATTTTCAATCAGTCGTAGTGAACTCACATAGAGGAGTTCAACTAAGACCACGCCGCTGAAGATGGCTGCCGCAGATGTACCCGAAAGCTCCGGAAGTAAAAATTCCACTACACGGCCCTCAAGCCCGAAAAACCAGAGATGTATTATCAGAGATTATTTTTCTTTATATTTCACCTGCCACTTCCATGTCAGTTGAAAAACTATTGGATAGGTTTTCAATAGAGTTTGTAAGGAATTTATTTAATTATAATTTCTTACCTGCCACTTGTTGTGGAATTTAATATTCTCGATTTTTTTAAGAGAACACTGGCCTCTCTAGTTTCATTTTTTTTAATTTTATTTTGTTCCAATTTTTTATTAACCTTTACTTGGTTTTAGAAGTAAAATTTCGCTGAGTGAATTTCGGAATATACCCTAAGGTTCCAAGGATATCCTTCATTCCCTGAAATATTGTTTTAATCAATTCTGATTCATTCCGTTTGTTTCGCATAACATTGAGGAAGCCAAATACTGGGTAGAGGATTGGTATAACCAGGAGGTCCTATCGCTGACGAATTCTGATCGAAGAGGCTCAGTTAACCACTACAAACAATCGTCCTGCTTCATAGAGACCATCGAGTCATCATCGTTGTCAAGTTAGGAGCGATAACAATTGACTGTTTGCCCCGTTGATTCCAGCCCAACAGCACTTCGCTAGGACCAACTTCGTTCAAACCACCCACCCAGATACTATCCAACCAGGACCATCTTCGTTTGGATCAGATTGACAGATTTGTAAATAATCTGAATTTTTGAAGCCTTCAGCTGATATTTTTTTGTTGTTTCCATAGCCTTTTGTTAGTTAATAAAGCCTTCAGCTTTTGATCTTTGAGTAATATAGCCCTCATCTTTTGAAATTTTGATTGATATAGAACGTAAATTAATAAGCCTTCAGCTTAGAATTCATTATAGCCTTCAGCATATTGATGTTTTGTTGTTAATTGAAGTTGTTAATTGTTCCTGCTGTTTATTCTGCCTCCGCACCCAAGCTAGAGAATTTCCTTGGTAGTAATGTCTCTGTTATTTATTTCCGTTTACTTTTGAAATTCATTTACCACCTTTTTTTTGTGTGGGGGGGAGAGAAACCTTTGGTCCGGCACCTTGGGTGAGTGGTGTAGCCACTAAAACTCCCCCTTTTTCGCCACGTTTGCTCTACCCGGTATCGTCAGGGATGACATTCATCAGATATAGCTGGAAGTGATTTTTTTTCTTCCTGAAACGCTTTTTCCTCTTCCTCTTTCTGCTTTGATAAACTCATGGATTGCGTTCCACCTCCGTCCACTTTCCCTCATCAGGCTGATGATGTTTTGAGTTGTTAGCCCTTCTTCAATCAGCGTTTCCACTTCCACACTTTCCCGATTCCACCTCTGATATTCTATAATGGTATGTTCAGGTGTATCCACTTCGCCGTAGTTCCTGCACTTATCGTCTTCTCTCTTCCCTATACTTTTTGTGTCTGTGCTGAAAGACCCATGCCCCGTCAGGAACTGAGACAGGAAGTACTCCAGTCTCCGGTGTTTACATGCCTGCCATTCTATCACATCCGATATGAGGGTTTTGGTCCATTGTCCGGCGATCGTTATTGCTTCCCATCTCGTTTGCCATCTTACCAGGATACGGATTCTTTTCTCACTTGCCGCGTTGTTATTGGCCCGGTTTTGAATCTTATTTTCATGTAGTATTTGCCTTTCCTGTATCAGGAGATCGATTGGAATGATTTCTGTGATAACATACAGTGCTTCCGTTGAGGCTGTTCGATACGCACTGGCGACACCTATGAGCATACGCCTTTGTATCTTCGTCAGCATTGCCTTATATTTATCGAACATCATTACCTCATGCCATACTGGGGCACCGTACGTTAGGACGGACTGGATCACTCCGTTCAGTACAACCCTTTTCTGGCTCCTCATCCCCCATGTGTTTGGTATCAGGCTCCTCATAGCTGCCATTGTTTTATCTGCTTCAGCTACCGTTTTTTTGATATGCTCCCCAATGGTTAATTTGTCGTCGATCCAGACGCCCAAGTATTTCACCTACCACCTTACCACTTGCTCACCCTCTTTCTTAAATCGGATGTCACCTCTGTCCCTGTGACCACGAACAATAACTACCTCCGTTTTTTTTTGGCGCGAGCTCCAGGTCGTGTGCCTTCATCCATGTCTCTATCCGCTCCAGTGCTTCATTTGCGTTGTGTATCAGATCCTCTTTATCCTTTGCTGCAACTACTAGAGCAAGATCGTCCGCGTAGGCCACCGTCTCACATCCCTCCGGCAGCTCCATTCTCAGGACATCGTCATATAGGACGTTCCACAGCGTCGGTCCCAGAACCGACCCCTGCGGAACTCCTTGCGTCATATATAGACTCCTTATTCCCAAATCTAGTTCCCTGTTTCCAAAGTAGCTCCTTACCACATTAGTCAGGTAGACGCTAATCCTTCTTTGCACTAAATTAAAGGCGTTTTTCACGTCGAGCAGTATAATTGTCGCCCATCTCGGTCTATTGGAGCTAGCGCACCTGATAACATGTTGGATAGCGTCCACCGTTGACTTCTCTTTTCTGAAGCCAAATTGCCTCTCTGCCAGAGCTCCGCCAGCTTCTAGCTCCCCTTCCAGTCTCTGTTTGATTATATGCTCATAGAGCTTTCTGAGAACGTTCAAAAGGCATATCGTCCTATATTTCGGCCCCTCCATGGGATTTGTGCTCTCCTTCAGTAGTAGAGCCACTTTAGCCTGTTTCCAGTGGCCAGGGAAACTTTGCCTGTGGATGAGTCGGTTGAGGACCCCCAGAATTTCATATGGTATCGTTTTTAGTGCGGATTTGACACCTTTCACCGTTATGGTATCCGGTCCTGGAGCTTTACCTATCTTGAGCTTGCCACCTGCTTCAAGATTTTCTTCTTTTGTGAATGGAGTGAGCACTTCGACCTCCATAGCCCTATTCCATCTATCTCTATCTCCACAATGATTGCCTTCTGCTTGGGATTCAGATTGTACGGTTGGTGTACACACCTCATTTGTTTGACCGCTATCTGGTAGCCCTGCCCGAACACGTCTTCGTCTAATTTTTTGCACAGATCTTGCCATTTTTCCTTTTTTGCCTTCCTGATCCCTTTTTTATATTCGGCCCTTGTCTGACCATACCTCAGTTCCAGTTCCGTCCTGTTTTCCGTTCTTTTAGCCCTCAAGAATGCTCTTCTGGCCCTATTGCATACTTCTCTCCTCTCTTCTAACTCCGCGTTCCACCAGTAGGGCTGGTTTCTGCCATATGTGTTTCTATTCGTAGTGGCAAATTCTTGTGCTGTCTTCATGTCTTCTGTTATGCTTCGGCTGTCCATTTCCCCGCACCAGCAGTTCGAGTGTCTCCTCGAATAACTTCGTGTCTAGAAATCTACTGGTCTGTTTATGCTGCTGTCTGCGTGAAGGTTTTCCTATATCGAATATGATATATTTGTGCAGGCTGAAGGATCACTCGTCTTGGACCTCCCAATTCGCCAGCTGTCCTGCCAGTGCTCCTGAGATCAGAGTGATATCTATGTAGGTCGTGCTCTGTCCCCTCACCAATGTTGGTCTCAGTCCATGGTTCGCTGGTTGCATATCCACGGCCGCCATTCATTCCGTGATGTATGTTCCTCTGCGGTCTTCGTTGGGGAAGCCCCATTGGGGTGATTTAGCATTCCAGTCAGCGACGATGATCGCTTTCTTTTTTTGAGCTCTTATGTCCAGCATCACCTCGTCCACCATGCCTTCGAAGGTACACATGGGAACATTCGGGGAGACATAGCAGTTGTACAAGTTCCACTCCGGAAACGTCAGCCTAACATAACCTCGCCCCCGTTTGTGCGATTCTATTCCGAGGCTTTTGTTCCTACAGTATATTGCCCCATCCTCTCTTTCATCCGTGATGAGCCCCTGTCTATTGGCCAGGTTTTTGTTTGGCTCTTGATATAACACTAAGTCTATATCACTTCTGTCTGACATCGCATACACAGCGTCATCTGCTACCCTTGCCCTACCGTTGTTAATTTGCAGGAACTTTATGTTGTTGGTGTGTTTTTCTGCCTTCCTCTTTTCCTCTCCTTCTCCTTGTTGTTCACCATTCGTCTGTAGCTAGGGCACCTCATGTGATCCGCTCTATGCCCGTCCACCTTGCAGGTGATGCAGTGGCTCTGGTTCGGACACTCTTTAGCTGTGTGCCCCTCCTGTGCGCAGTTGAGGCATCGGTTAGCGTTATCCGCTCCCTTGCACTCCTCCCTCCTATGTCCAAACTCCAGGCATTTGTAGCAGCGTACAACGTTGATCTGCTCTCTCACCCTGCAGGGTACCCAGCCGATCCTGATTGTTCCTCTCTTGCCTAGTTCCCTCGCTACATTTCTATCCACCGAGACTATTGCGTTTTGATTCCCGAACATGTTCGGTCTAATCGAAACTGTTTATACCATCCTCTCTGCTACCTCCCACCATCTTCAGAATCGATTCCTTAATATTTTGTTCCGTCATATCCGCCTCAATGTCCAAGATATGCACGATGGTCTCCCTTTTTGTGTATTCCACTCTCTTATCTGCGCTTTCCTTCTCTAATTCCTCTTTCAGTGTCTTCGCCTGATTTCTTCCACCTTTCACTTCTAGCAGAATATGTTCTGTTGATATTTTTTATTTCTACTTCTGCCTTTTACGTGTTAGTGTTGCCCCTCAATTCTTTCAACGCTTTGGCGTAATTTTTTCCAGCTGTAATCACGGCTATTTTGTCCGTCTCCCTGGCTTTATCGGTATGATGTAGACTGTGCTAAAGGTTTCCTTCGATCCTTTGCTGGTTGAGGTCTTTGTACATTTCTCTACAAACTTTATTTCTGTGGGGTTTCCAGACAGGAGAGTGATAATGTCTGGAAACCTCGCTATCACCTCTTCCATTACTCTACTTCCCTCGGATTCTTTATCGGGATCTTTGATGGCTGCTAGGTCCCGGTCTTCTCTCCTGATATCTTTCATTTCGTGACTCAGCTCAGTTCGCTGATATGTGCTATCCTGCCATTGTAGATCTAGTAACACCTTCAGCCCATTCCATCCTTCCGTACCTTCTATGCCCTGTTACTTATTTTTGTTTACTTTTAAAATTCATTCACTACCTGGCGCCCACTAACTGAGCAAGTCAGGTCAACTTATGAAATATTGGTGTTAGTCCATCTCAATTTGCTCTCGACTATTACCAGTCATTTGTTAGAACTTACTCACACCCTCACCGTAACAATCTGAGCAGCCTATAAGCACATAAGTGATAACTTCCATATTTCGAATTTTGAATCTTTTCCTTTGCACTTTTAAAATTGGGAGGTTTACAAGATCCAAGATTAAAGGAAGCTTTTCAAATTTTGACAAAAATGGCCGCACCTCAAGCAGTCGTAACAGAAAATGAATTCGCGGTGTATGGACAATACATAGCAAATAAACTGAGAGGTTACAGTAGAAGGACTCGAGTCGAAGTTGAACATGCTTTTAGTCGAATTTTCTATGAGGTTGGTATCGGCAAATACGAGTGGGTTGCTCCACCAGTCCAGTTTGTTTCTCATACTATGTCACAAGGACTTACAACACCTTTTCCGACAATGTGTTCGCCTGATTATACACCTCATTGTATGCCATCACGTTCTCCCTGTACAACTCCTTACTCAACTCATTCTTCTTCACAATCCCACTGCTCCACCCAAGGCTCACGCGCGTGTGCGTACACGATATTCGTGCGCGCAAATTTGCTCAAGTCAGTACGCACCTTGATATTCTAACTGAATTCGAATTTCAACACATGAAAAAAGTATACTTTTGCAGCGAATTCATGCACTAAATCTTGCAGAGAAAATTCATAAAAACTAAGGTTTTGACAACAAAAATGCTACAAAGTACTTTGACTACTTCGAGAGGAATACATTTTACATGTATTTTAACGGTTAAAACCCAAATAAAAACTATACGCAACAGCATTTTTGTCGTCGTTGCCATTTTGATCAATTACCACTTATAATTTCCAAAACATACAGAGACCATAATACGAAGGCTCAGAAGGGCCACCACTTTTTTATTTTTTTATTTTCGCTAATTCCGACTTATCAAGTTGAAATTCCGACTTGGTATCTCGGAATTATCTGTTTCCGACTTATCAAGTCGAAATTCCGAATTGGTATCTCGGAATTAGCTAATTCCGACTCATTATGTCGCTAATTCTGACTCATTGAGTCGGAATTTCTACTTAATATCTCGGAATTGGCAACAAAAGCACGTGCAAGTGAATTTGTATGCATATTCGAAAGCAGATTGCATGTTGCAGAGAGAGTCTATCTATAGACCTTCTAGTGAATAGGTGGTTGGCAAAAACAATTGGAACGGTGGGTTTTCCATTTTAATTGAATATATTCTGAATCACTGTAATTTTTTTAGGAAAGAGCAATAATATAGATATCAGCAAAGGAACACATTCTCTTCGGTTTACCACATTGGAGCTGATGACATCAATTATGGACGAATTTACACAGGTTAGTTATCTGATGAATTCTTATTGATTCGAACATGATTCATTTATCAATCGAGATATGAGACTAGTTTTGCATATTATCATTTCTGATATTAGTCGTTTGGTTGATTGTGTCATTGCGTAAAAGATCAAATGCATACAGTAAAAATCAGTGAGATGTCCCAGAGTGCTTGGACACCCTTCTGTGCCCATTAGAAAGAGCAGTCATAAGCGTATAATGATGGCTGATAGTCACGAGGTGAAGGGAGTGGACTAAATACCATTATACGCGAGTAGAAAACTATACTCTGTCCACGACTATATAGTATATGTATAATTAGAATATGCAATATTGGAAAAAAATCGTTATATCATAACTACAACAATGTATAACATTCAGTTCGAAAACCTAATAAATATCAATGATACCAAAAAATTCAACAGAAATATAAAAAATATTCCTAATACATGTGTTTCTTCAAGAACTATGCTATGCATTGATCACTAGTGTGTAATGAAATCATTAATCAATATTATCATATTGATGGTAGTCAATAATGATTTCATTACACACTAGCGATCAATGGATAGCGTAATTCTTGAAGAAAAACATGCATTATGCATTTCATTTATTTTTGATAACCTGTATCTTGAAAACGAAGCATTACCGAACCTTTGTTTATTTGAATTTATTCCTCTCAAAGAAAACCGATCTACCATTATCTAGTATTCACATGTCAGGAGTAATAATTCCTACAAAGTCGAGTTGGGAATTACGATCAGTAACAATCTCTCATGGGAAACACATGTGAGATCGATTGCTAAAGGTGCTTCCCAGAAGCTTGGGTTTCTATTTCGCGCGAAAAAATCCCTTCATTCAGAGAAAGACAATCCGTCTTTTTGGTGATTCTTCGCTCACAAACTCGGTCACTTCGTTGGAGCATCGTAGATGTAATTAATTCTACACTCGATGGAATTCAATATTATTGATCTTCAAGATGATTTTAGGCATTGAGGAAATAAAAATATATGAACAGTTCTGGCAGCTATATATATATATATATATATATATATATATATAGCTGCCAGAACTGTATATATATTTGATCGGCTAGGCTTCCGCGGTCAGAAATGTGCTGGCTGGAACTTCCGGTTGATCCGCGTCTGGAATGATTTACTTGTCTACGTTTCGGCTCCCATTTCGGAGCCATTTTCAAGACTTAGTGACCTTGCGTCTAGGTCTGAGTTTTCTTACTAGCTGGCTATCATCACTGGAGATCGAGGATTGAAGGTTGGTGGGATTTAAGGGTTCATTAGTAATTATGGCAGGATCAGGGATCGGACGGTCGATGGGAGGTTCGAACGGATTAGTTCCCAAGTCGGAGTAAATAGAAGTATGTCGGACCAAGAGTGGTTTCCTGGTATTGGGGAGTCTTTGAGAATCGTCCCGTTTATTGAGGCAGTTGGGACGTTTTTCGATTTCAATGGCTTCACAGGTAACTCTGGTTTGGAGGGTTTTGGCTGTGGCAATGGTTGTGGTGTTTTTGAAATCTATTTTGTGGCCTGTTTCTTAATGATGTTGGAATAATGCTGAGTTTGTGTCAGAGTTACGGACTGCTACTTCGTGTTCATATGCTCTACAGGACACTCGTCGGTTGGTCTGGCCGATGTATGTTCTGGGACAGTTAGAGCATGGTATTTCATATATTCCTTGGGTTTCATTGGGGATTGTGTCTTTGGGTGTTCGAAGGTAGGTGGATATTTGGTTGTTAGCGGTGAAAATGGTTTTGATGTCATGTCGTGTCAGAATTCGACTTATTTCATCAGTAACACCATGAATATATGGAGGGAAAGCTTTTTGTCGTTCAGGTTCGTCCTTCGGGGGTCTAGGGTGAAGATCTCGGGTTTGCTGGAGTTTAACAGACTTGTGGATTTGGGAATCGGAAAAATCGTTTTGGGTAAGTGCGGATTTGAGCTTTTCCATTTTATTGGATCTATTGTGGTTATCGGTGAGTTTGAAGGACCTATGTATGAGAGAATTCAGAACCGAATTCAATTGTGCTGGGTGATGATGAGACTTGGCATTGAGGTACCGGTTTGTATGGGTTGGTTTGCGGTAGACGGTGTGAGTGAAAGAATTGTTGGACTTCCTGATGAGAACATCCATCCCTCCCATTCCTGGATGTTCTCATCAGGAAGTCCAACAATTCTTTCACTCACACCGTCTACCGCAAACCAACCCATACAAACCGGTACCTCAATGCCAAGTCTCATCATCACCCAGCACAATTGAATTCGGTTCTGAATTCTCTCATACATAGGTCCTTCAAACTCACCGATAACCACAATAGATCCAATGAAATGGAAAAGCTAAAATCCGCACTTACCCAAAACGATTTTTCCGATTCCCAAATCCACAAGTCTATTAAACTCCAGCAAACCCGAGATCTTCACCCTGAACCCCCGAAGGACGAACCTGAACGACAAAAAGCTTTCCTTCCATATATTCATGGTGTTACTGATAAAATAAGTCGAATTCTGACACGACATGACATCAAAACCATTTTCACAGCTAACAACCAAATATCCACCTACCTTCGAACACCCAAAGACACAATCCCCAATGAAACCCAGGGAATATATGTGTTAAGTTCTTGGATATTCCCCTTTATATTTATTTTGTTTATAGTAATTATTATTAAGCATAGGCCAAAATATACCCGCAATTCTGCATCAGCCTGTATACCCCTGTTTTTTCTCGCGCATATCGTCAAAGGGACTAACCGACAATTGCTCTCCGGTATGCATGACAATTGCTGTCAAATGGTATGACAGAAGAAAACGTACGGGCCGGTGGTGCTGAGTAAAAAATACACGAAAAAGTGCCGTTTGCGTGTGCTCCCTCATAAACACATCTCAATCAGCCAGTTACAGTCCACGATTTCCTGTTGATTGGGCGGATGCATCCCCTTTAACCAGAAGCTGCAGAAACAGAGCAGGTAAGGTGAAAACCTTTGACGATTTATTTCTAATTACTGGGGATACATTTCAAACTCAATCAAATCCCGCTACATTTTGGTCCTTCGAGCCGGATGAAATTTTGATGTATGCTTAATAATCTCATATATTCTAGCTCAGCACTAAAATTGCTATTCATATCAACACGTAAATACCGGCCACTCTCCCTACGTAATTATATTGTGCCTTCTTTTGTCCCACTCGGGGAATGAAGAAGAATCTCTAGAATATTTGCGTTCTTTGGTGAATATTCGCAGCTCATATTTGATTATTTTGAAACGATTATTAGTAACAAATAAGGAAATAGTTTTAACGGAACCAATATTAGAATCTCATTCATTTAGTTTATTCGTATCCATCGTGATAATTTCTCTCTTGTCATGGCTAATAAGTTGAAACAACAAAAGGCTCTCAGGCAAATTGCCATAGATAGAATTCTAGATATTTATACTTGTGCTCATAATGCACGGAGTGATATTACTTATCATACGGCATTTAAAATGCGGTATGAAAAATTGGAGGATATTTACGTTGAATTTAATGATACCCATTCCTCAGTTATGCAATACCTCGTTCTCCAAGACGATACTTCTGCCGCAGTTAAAGAGGAAGAAAATAATATCAGAGTTGAAATTGATACAAAATATTATTCCGTCAAAACAATTTATCACGATCTTTTCGCCCAAACTCCTACCCCTTCTAATGTAAATACGACTCAAAGTCATGCAAAGTTACCACTATTGGACATTCCCCAGTTCAGTGGAGACTTGCAAGCCTGGCCTACGTTCTGGGATCTCTATACAAGTATGATACATAATAATACTTCTATCTCCAAAGTTGAAAAGTTCCAATACCTACTCTTGAGTTTGTCTGGAGAACCACTCTCGATGGCAAAAAATCTTCCGTTAACTGATGTTAATTACGATAAAGTCTTCAAAAAACTAGAAGATCGTTTTCAGAACAAACGTTTACTTGCAATAGTTCATTGGGAGCAAATCAATAATGCCCCAAAAATAATCTCAGAATCTCCGAAACTCTTGAGAAATATTTTGGATATTTTTTCCGACAATTTGGCAGCTCTCAAAAACCTTGGCCTCCCAATAGATGAATGGGATTTCGTACTCTTCCCTTTTTTCTAGCAAAAAAATTGACCCGAATACTCTCAGAAATTTTGAATTGGTACATGCCTCTTCGGAAATACCGAAGTATAAAGATTTGTTCGCATTTCTAAACAAGCAGTGTATTGCAAATGTTTCAGTTTCTCTTGTTCAATCGAATAAAAAATATACTCCTCACGATCAATTTTCTAAAACCTCTGGTTACAAAAAAACGAATGGCAATAAACTCAATACTTCTTCTTTTCTCTCGAGTACTCACGAGAATAATACATGTTCTCTTTGTAAAAGCAGTCATTCGATTTATAAATGTCCAGTATTCTCGGAAAAATCTCCAAAAGAAAGGTATGAAATTTGTAAGAAAAACAAGTGGTGTACGGATTGTTTGGGGAGTAAACATTTCGCTAAAAATTGCACTTCAGAAGCGTGCTGTCGGGTGTGTAAAGATAAAAGACATCATACTTTACTCCATTTTAATGACAGTAACCCAAAAATACAAGATTGTGTAAAAACGGATACCATTCCGTCCTTATCTCACTGTGATGATAATTCAGTTCAACCTTCTACTTCCCAAGTTCTCACAAATTTAGTGCCTCTGACTTCTACCGTTATTTTGTCAACGGCTATAGTTGATGTTCTCGATGTGCACGGAAAAGTTATCTGTGTTCGTGTACTCTTAGATTCCGGAAGTCAAGCGTCATTCATAACCGAAGAATGTGCAAAAAGGTTAGCACTACCTCGATCCAAAATTTCCCTCGATATCAATGGTTTAGGATACATGCGTTCATCTGCTTCTAGCTCTATATCAGTTTCACTAAGACCCCATGAAAAAACAAGCCCCATTTTTGATATTTATGCTGTAATTTTGACCAAAATATGTGCCGATACTCCTGTGCGTACTATTGCGGTAGAATCTCTTTCTCACATTTCCAACCTTCAGTTAGCTGACAATAAATTCCACATCCCAGGACAAATAGACATGCTGCTTGGTGCAGATGTATTTTCTAGGATTTTGAAACAGAGAAAAATATCTGGTAAGGTCAACGAGCCGATTGCCGTCGATACCGAGTTTGGATGGATAATAATGGGAAAATATGAGGCTCTCTCTCCAACATCCGTCAATTCGTTCGTGTCGGTTTGTGAATCGTCTCTAGAAAACACTTTGAAAAGATTTTGGGAGTTAGAAAATATCCCAGATATATATACCATTTCCCCAGATGATGAGAAATGTGAAACTTTATTCAAGCAAAACTACTCTAGGAATTCTTCTGGTAGATATGTTGTTCCTTTGCCTTTTCGAGTTCAAGAACCTTGTTTTGGAGATACGCGGTCTCAAGCTCTATTACGCTTCTACTCTTTGGAGAAGAGGTTGTTGAAAAATCCCTCATTGTACTCTCAATATAGCGCATTTATGAAAGACTACCTGATGAATAATTATATGGAGGCGGTTGACTTGCCAAACTCTTTCGAAAAAATATTCTATATTCCACATCATTGTGTTTTCAACTCTAATAGTTCAACCACTAAGTTACGTGTGGTTTTCGATGCTTCGGTGAAATCTCCGACAGGACCCTCTCTCAATGATACACTGTTCGTTGGCAAAAAGCTCCAGAAAGATATTATGGTAATTCTGTTGAATTTTCGCTTGCACACTTTCGCATTCACTAGTGACGTGAAACAAATGTTCCTGAGAATATTAATTCAAGAGCATCAACAGGATTATCAACGAATTCTCTGGAGGTTTGCTCCTCAAGATCCGATTCAAGATTTCAAATTGAAAACGGTAACCTTCGGTGTTTGCTCATCTCCTTTTCTTGCTATAAGAACATTATCCCAACTGTGTGAGGACGAAGGAAAGGATTTTCCTAATGCTTGTACTGTACTCATGCAAGACATTTATGTAGATGATATAATAACGGGCTCAGATTCTCTGGAAAGTGCCAGGTCTCTACAAGATGAATTAATTTCATTGTTGAAGAAAGGTGGGTTCGAGTTACGAAAGTGGACAAGTAACCATCCTTCTCTCTTAAACTATCTTCCTCCCGAAGATTGTCAACAATCTCCCCTCTCTTTCGCAACTCATGACTTTGCTGTGAAAATTCTGGGTTTGAAATGGAATCCATCGTTGGATTTTTTTTCGTATGATGTGTTTTCTCTAGATCAAGGTTGTTCGAAACGAATTATTCTATCTGAGATTGCGAAAATTTTTGATCCCCTAGGATTCCTTGCACCATTGTCCTTTTTTGCTAAACATCTCATAAAATATTTATGGATTCTAGGTCTCGAGTGGGATCAACTCCCCCCACCCGAGGTTGTAGAAAAATGGTCACAATACAAGCAAGAACTGTCTTTATTATCTGAAATAAAAATTCCTAGGCATATTCCAAGAATTTGTACCCATTGCCAACTGCATGGATTTTCTGACAGCTCAGAAAAGGGGTATTCAGGAGTTATTTATCTACGGCTTTCATTTTCTGATGGAAATCATGAGGTGTTTCTTATTTGTGCTAAGTCTAGAGTAGCTCCTATGAAATCCCTGAGTATAGCCCGTTTAGAACTTTGTGGTGCAGTTTTGTTATCCGATTTGATGAAATGTGTTTCTGATAACTATGTGAATAAAATCGTTATCCATAGAGTGTTTGCTTGGACTGATTCTATGGTGGCGTTATCATGGATTAAGTCGTCCTCATATAGGTGGAAAACTTTTGTATGCAATCGGGTAAGTCACATCCAAGAAAATGTTGCCCCGGAAAATTGGTACCATATTGACACCAAAAATAATCCTGCAGACTGCGCATCAAGAGGTCTTCTACCCTCTGAATTATTGAGGCACCCTTTGTGGTTTTCCGGCCCTCCATGGTTGAAAAGTTCGTTTGAATGGCCTGTCAATTATTCTATACCCTTACCCCCCACAGATTTGGAAAGGAAAGAGATTGTTCTCACGACTTTCGTCTCTCTTGAATCCTTAGACACTCTCTTAGAAAAATACTCCTCTCTCGGTAAAATCAAACGCATTATTGGGTATGTTTTGCGTTTCATTCATAACTTGAGAAACATTCATAATAGATTAACTGCACCATTTACTCAGTCCGAATTACATAACTCCTTGCTCGTCTTGGTGAAAAGAGTTCAACACGCGTCGTTCAGTCATGAAATAAATCAGCTGGAAAATAAACTTCCTCTACCTAAGATTTTACGTAAATTGAACCCATTTCTTGGTGAAGACGGGCTACTCAGGGTGGGGGGTCGATTACAACATTCTGGATTATCGTATGACCATAAACACCCCGTTATTCTTCCCCGTTCTCATAGATTAACCGAATTGATAATTGAAGATGCCCATAGGGAATACCTCCATCCTGGGCTCCAAACTTTACATTTTTTATTGTCTCAGAACTTTTGGATATTATCTCCAAAAAGAGCTATTCGCCACGTACTTTCGAAGTGCTTTCGCTGTTTTCGAGTAAATCCTACCCCACTTGAACCCTTCATGGGCAACTTACCAAGTTTTCGTATAAACCAGTTGAAATATTTTTCATGTGTTGGAGTGGATTTCGGTGGTCCATTTTTTGTCACCCCATCAAAGGGCAGGGGTATCAAGTCGCAGAAGGCTTATATTTGTCTCTTCATATGTGCCACTACGAAAGCCATTCATCTAGAATTGGTTTCAGATCTGACAACTCAAGCATTCCTAGCTGCGCTACGCAGATTTATAGCTAGAAGGGGTAGATGTTCTCGAATATTTTCTGATAATGGAACTAATTTCGTTGGAGCGTCTCGATTTCTCGCTGAACTTTTCAAAGGAGCTTGTGAAGCGGAAAAAATCGATTGGTCCTTTCAAGTTCCAGCTGCACCTCATTTTAATGGGTTGAGTGAAGCGGGCATCAAATCAGTTAAATCACACCTTATTCGCGTCATCGGTTCCCAGATTCTCACCTTCGAGGAATTTTACACTGTTTTGACTCAGGTGGAAGCTATTCTGAATTCACGCCCCTTGTATTCGATGAGCTCAGATCCGCATGATCTGTCAGTATTGACTCCCGGTCATTTTTTGACTCAGGAGCCTTTAACTGTCTTACCCGACCCTGACCTGACACACCTACGCCTCAACCAAATGGATCGCTGGCAACGAGTATTTGCACACCCTGCAGCAACGCCAAAAGTGGTTAGATAAGACTAAAGTTCTCAGCCCGGGCGACCTCGTCGTAATAAAGAATGAAAATGTCCCTCCATTGAACTGGAGAATGGGTAGAGTGATAAAACTATTTCCAGGGCCTGACGGCGTGGCCAGAGTGGCAAGTGTTCATACCGCGCAGGGTCTGTTACAGAGACCACTTGTGAAGTTATGTCCCGTGCCTTCACAATCTTTTTCTCAATAAAAAAAAATCAACTACGTTATATTTTGGTGGGGGGAAATGTTAAGTTCTTGGATATTCCCCTTTATATTTATTTTGTTTATAGTAATTATTATTAAGCATAGGCCAAAATATACCCGCAATTCTGCATCAGCCTGTATACCCCTGTTTTTTCTCGCGCATATCGTCAAAGGGACTAACCGACAATTGCTCTCCGGTATGCATGACAATTGCTGTCAAATGGTATGACAGAAGAAAACGTACGGGCCGGTGGTGCTGAGTAAAAAATACACGAAAAAGTGCCGTTTGCGTGTGCTCCCTCATAAACACATCTCAATCAGCCAGTTACAGTCCACGATTTCCTGTTGATTGGGCGGATGCATCCCCTTTAACCAGAAGCTGCAGAAACAGAGCAGGTAAGGTGAAAACCTTTGACGATTTATTTCTAATTACTGGGGATACATTTCAAACTCAATCAAATCCCGCTACAATATGAAATACCATGCTCTAACTTTCCCAGAACATACATCGGCCAGACCAACCGACAAGTGTCCTGTAGAGCATATGAACACGAACTAGCAGTCCGTAACTCTGACACAAACTCTGCATTATTCCAACATCATTTAGAAACAGGCCACAAAATAGATTTCAAAAACACCAAAACCATTGCCACAGCCAAAACCCTCCAAACCAAAGTTACCCGTGAAGCCATTGAAATCGAAAAACGTCCCAACTGCCTCAATAAACGCGACGATTCTCAAAGACTCCCCAATACCTGGAAACCACTCTTGGTCCGACATACTTCTATTTACTCCGACTTGGGAACTAATCCGTTCGAACCTCCCATCGACCGTCCGATCCCTGATCCTGCCATAATTACTAATGAACCCTTAAATCCCACCAACCTTCAATCCTCGATCTCCAGTGATGATAGCCAGCTAGTAAGAAAACTCAGACCTAGACGCAAGGTCACTAAGTCTTGAAAATGGCTCCGAAATGGGAGCCGAAACGTAGACAAGTAAATCATTCCAGACGCGGATCAACCGGAAGTTCCAGCCAGCATATATATATATATATATATATATATATATATATATATATATATAATGTGAGAAGGTTAGACGACTGTCTAAGTTAAAGAAGAATCCTTTCAATATTCGGGTGTGCAGTCAACAAGAAATTGGAACAAAGTGAACTCTTTATTCTGTTCAAGCTTTCGAGTCTTTATTGGCTCTTCATCAGGAACTCTACAATGAATTGGGAAAATTGTAAGAATAGAAAAGTTTTTTAACATGTGCTTACTTACGAATGTGAGGTTAATAATCCTTTTTCAATAAAAACATGAAGGACAACATATCACAAACACATCGACCTAATGGTACAAATATAATATAAAACTTTAATTGAAAGATATGATCAATCATACATGTAAACGAATTGAAAAATGGGAGAAGTTGTTTCTCCTAACGGGCATTGGAAACCATATTTGTAATTTTAACGGGAATGATGTGAAAAAGAAGGGAATGAAGTTGACAAGTGACCAATGATTACAGTTTCCTGTGACCTTGTTGCCAACGCACAATGAAAATGAAAGTGAAATCACCAACTACACAGGGGTACCAAATGTAAAGTCGTTATTATTACTACCCAGTAGTAAATATGAGTAAATGACGATAATATTAAAAGGATTCTTAAATATATATATATATATATATATATATATATATATATATATACAGGTGTGTGTCAGACCAAGCTGCTATTAGAACTTTTAGGTGAAGGAGTGCTGTTATGAAAAAATGTCTGATCAAACTCTTAGGTATCATTGTGATGAGTATTTTCAAATGATTTGCCAACATACAGAGTGCTTCATAGAAGCGTGATGTATCAAAGTTATGTTTTTTCAAATGGATGACATATTATGCATGCAAATCCTTCACAATCCTAGAATATAATGCCAATATCTTGAACTTGGTACTACAAAATGGCGGAACTTTCGAAAATTGCCTGAATACATTGAAATCTAACTGTAAAAGCTAGAATGCGTTCGATACGGGTTAGCTCCGTTTCATTTAGTTACATACCATATATTTTTTTTTCTGTTGTTTCCGAAATGGAATTGTTATGACTTTTATATAAAAAAAAGAAGAATTGATGTCAAGTCGAATTGTATTCGTCAATTTAAAAAATAAAGTTGCAAAGTTTAGATATCCTATCTATTTTATTGCCAAATAGCATTAACATTGGTCCTTCGAGGTAAATTTTGAACCGCTATGGATCGAAACAATGGAGCAGAACAACTGGAAAACTTCAGAAAGTGCGAAGAAGTGAGACATGTAACAAGGGAGTTCCACAACTACGATACGCATCAGAATTTGAGAAAGCAGCTCTGAATTCAAGTATTGTTACAAAAGTTGCACAATCTGTTGTAAGTGATCATACAAGACCTGCAGAAGTCGAGTCTGGTAAATTGAAGAATAGGTGCATTCCCGAGAGCATTTCCAGAAGTATGAAGTCTGTAGTTGTTCCCAATGTATTGTTTTCCGTTTAGTGAATCCAACACCAAGTCTGAGATTTCAAGTATTTCCCGTATGAATCTTGAATTGACACTCATGAATAAACAGAAAACACTTGATAAAAAGGTATTGGAAGAAAAGTTGAAAGCTTTGGAAATGGAAAGACAATATCTCATCAAAGAAGCTGAAATACAAATGAAATATATGGAAAAGTGAAAAGCAGGTAGTGTGGTTGAGGATAAAGTTCCATCTGCCTTTTTTGACAATTTTCACCAATCACCAGCTACCATAAATAAATGGGTGGAAGAATCAAGACAATATAAAGACGTTGTGAATGAAAATACACCAGATCTGCACGAAATATCATCTGGATATAACTTTCCCACATCTAGAATCAATTTTCCAAATTCTGTGGGTGGAGGAGATAGTGCACTGCTCGATATTGCAAAAATGTGTATCGAAAACACAAACACATTCAACAAAATCTTCTTGCGCTACAAAATGAGAGATCTTCCGCAATTTTCTGGTGATCTTTCGGAGTGGCCTATTTTCATAAATGAATTTCGAAGATCTACAGAACAACTTGCTTTATCAGAAGAAGATAACTTGTTCCGTTTAGATTAAGCACTCAAAGGTGAAGCAAGAGATTCCGTCAGAGCTCTACCTACTTTTCCAAGTAATGTTCCAAAAATCATAAAAATGCTGGAAATGAATTTTGGAAGAGCAGAGTGGGTTATTCTATCTCTTATTGACAAAGTCAAGAAACTTAACAATATTAGAGTAGATGAGTTAGATTCATGACCACCATAAAGAATGTCAATCCTTCCCTTCAACTTTTTAACCCAGAATTACTAGCCACTTCGTTGGAAAAACTTTCCACCATTCTCAAATTCTTTCGGGGAAAGTTCAAGCATCTGCGTGATACACATAGTCTCCAAACGTCGTTGGAAGATTTTGCGGATTGGTTTGAGGAAGAACTGAGTTCGATGGCAGCATTCAGTAATCCTTTCCAAAGAACAAGCTCCAGTGAAAATTGTCTGAGGAAAGAAAACGTTATGATTTCAAAAAGGAATCACGAACAAAAATTTGATCTCAATTCATGCATTTTCTGTAAGAAAACGGGACACTTCATTTCAAAATGTACCAAATTCATAGATCTATCAGTTCAGAAAAGGAGAAAAAATGTAGTCAGTTTGAAATTGTGCTTTCTTTGTCTCAAAATGGGACACATGGCCACCAAATGTTTCCTGAAAGCTAGATGTGGTAAGGATGGCTATAGAGGCAGACACCATTCACTTCTTCATGTTCCAAGAGATCAGGAGAATCATAATGATGCAGAAACAATAGCAAGAATCGAAAAGGAACCAACAAATGAAGCTTCCGCCTCAGATTTTTGTGTTAGTTTGACTAGTAAATCTTCAATGGATACCAGAGTCGTACTATTGCGAATTGCCCCTGTGATTTTACGTGGACCCGCTGAAGAAGTAAAGACAAATGCTCTTTTCCATGAGGGATCCACGTGCAGCATGATTGAGGAAGATTTGGCAAGAAAACTTCAACTTCCTGGCCCAGCTGTGCCACTTTGCTTTCAGTGGACGAACGAAATTACACACTATGAAGATAAGTCACAAATGGTATCTTTGGATGTATCTGCTGATAAAAATTCGCCAGTATCCTTCAAGCTCGAGCAAGTGAGAACTGTAAAAAATTTAAAACTACCAGGACACCAAGTAAATGTCGATTATTTGTCACGAAAATTCCCATATTTAGACCATGATATTTTGAAATCGATAGAAATCACTTAACCAGAGCTATTGATTGGGCAAGACAATTGTGGTTTGATAATACCTAGACATGTCATTTAACCTAAGTTGAATCAGCCGATAATGTATTTATCAAAATAAGGGTGAACAATACACGGAGCCATTGGCGAATCCAACGTTTTACCACACGTTAATCTTTGGTGTCGTCATATTGGAGATGAAGAACTGCATCAAATTGTTAAAGATAGTTTTCGGTTAGAATCTTTCGGTGTTAAAATACAGGAAAACATCATAAAGTCATTGGCAGACAAGAGCGTTGTAGAAATAATAGAGAAAACACTTAGAAGAGTTGGGAACCACTATGAGATTGGCTTTCCATGGAAGCAAAAAGATTGCATCTCACCATCTAGCAGTAACAATACTCTAAAGAGGTTACATTGTATGGAGCGGAAAATGGTACAAGATCCGAAATTTGCTGAGCAATACAACGCAAAAATCGCAGAATATATGGAAAAGGGTTGTGCAACGAAATTGAATCCATCTGAAATTCCGAACAATAAGAAAACATGGTATCTCCCAAATTTTGCGGTGTGGAACATCAACAAGCCAGGAAAAATCGAGATGGTTTTTGACGCTGCGGCAAAATCCCAAGGATTAAGTCTGAATGATTTTCTTTATCAGGGCCCAGACTTCGTACCTTCTTTGATATCTGTGCTATGTCGATTCAGGCAACATAAAATTGCTTTCGGTGGAGATATCAAGGACATGTTTCATAGGGTCCATATAATCGAAGAAGACAGATCTGCTCAGCTGTTTTTGTGGCGTAGAATTCGGACAAATGAAGAACCTGATGTTCACTGCATGAAGGCGATGATTTTTGGAGCCGTATCATCTCCATCTGCAGCACAATTTGTGAAGAACAAAAATGCTAGTTTGTTCGAGCAAAAATATCCGGGAATTGTACGAGCAATGGAGAAGCAGCACTACGTAGATGATTATTTAGACTCTTGTACTACTGAAGTGGATGAGAAATTTCAGTATTGTCACCCAGTCTATTCCAAAAAATCTACGAGCTGACTCCCAAATTGATGTTAAAAAAGATTCGCTGGCATTGGAACGAGTTCTGGGACTCCCTTGGTCCGTAAAAACAGATGTTTTTCTATTTTCTCTCAACCTGAAGAAAATTCCTCCTGAAATATCCAGTGGATCGAAAGTTCCAACCAAAAGGGAAGTTTTGAGGATGATTAGGTCTATATTTGATCCACTGGGATTTCTTGCACCTTTGATGATCAGTGCCAGAATACTGATGCAAAATATCTGGAGAAATAATATTTATTGGGACCAAGAGGTAACAGAAGATATTTCTGAAGCCTGGTTCAAATGGTTAAAAAACCTGAAAGATGCCACTCCAGTTATGATCAATAGGTATTACTTTCCTAGCCTGGTAAAAGTAAGAAAAGTAGATCTGCTTTTATTTTCTGATGCCAGTGATAAGGCTTACTCTGCAGTTGCTTTCATACGAACGGTGGAAAATGATGAGATACATACTGGTTTTGTATTATCCAAGTATGAAGTAAATTACGTCATGCCGCCACCAGAGAAGAAGCGAACTCAGCAGTATTTCCCGACTCTGCAGAATTTACTTGTTTAACTCGTTCTTTCATAAGTCAGTCAGATATCTGCATCCATACTGTTAACATCGCTCACGACTATAAATTTGTAACTTTGAAGTGAAATAAATCTTTTTAAAAAGGGAATTTGAGTAATCGTTGATATTTTTGGCGCAATCAAAGGATAATCGGGATTGTGACGAATCGATCTTGCAATTTTCGTGTTTACGATTGACTGATTATCGTACTCGTGGTGATTCGTTGTACGGACTTTGGATAACGGAGCGGCTTCCCAAACTTCAGAAAACCCCGTCTATCGCAGACCCGTCATCATCGTCAACAACCAGTCATCAAGATTTGGGACCAGTATTGCCCAATTCTGCAAGGAGCATTGACCTGGAGAAGGCAGAATAGCTGATCCAGAAGTAACCCCTTATAGTGGATAAGTAACATGCTGAAAGTCGTCCTCATTTTGTTGTAAGTACAATTTTAATGTCGCTCGATCATTTGATGAATGCATTAGGAAATTTGGATTTAAATAGTCCTTCAACTGACTCACAACATCCTCCAAATACTCCCTTATCCGAAAATAATTTTATTCTGAGGCCACCTGTTCTCAATTTATCTCAAACACAAAGTCACAATCAACAAATACAGCCAATTATTAATCAATTCGAAGCCGAATATTTGAATTGTTTGTCGGGATTTGATGGCAATCCGAATGACCTGAAAAGATTTTTATCAATCAGTGAATCCCTCATTACAAATTTTTACGATTATACTAATGTTGATAATTTTCAAAACATTTATTTGTTGAACTCAATTATTTTCCAAATTGAAAGGAAATGCGAAAGCTTTAGTTAATATTCAAGGTACCAAAAACTGGACCGAGTTGAAAAATATTCTCACAAGAAATTTTTCAGATCAGAGAGACGAGGTTTGTTCGAATAGAGACCTTGTCATGTTGAGACAATCATCAAATGAAAATGCTCAAGCGTTTTTTGATAGATGTTTGAATATTTTGAATTTGCTATGTCAATGTTCACGAAACTACATATGCTGCCAAAACTCTCAAGAGAGAACTTTATCAAAATGTAGCATTAACAACCTTTTTATCAGGACTGAAAGAACCATTATGTACAACTATTAGATGTATGAAACCAGCTACTCTTAGCGAAGCTTTACAATACGTTATCCAAGAAGAAAACGTACGTTATTTTCAAAATTTTTCCAATAGAAATGTTGCAAAATCCATGCCTTTACAAAGACAAAATCAACAACAAAGACCAGTCAATAATACCAACAATACTGCAAATGCATTTAATCAATATCATTCATTCAATCATAACACCCCCAATAACTTTTTTCAGAGACAGAATTTTTCTTCACAGCCAATAAATATCCAACAAAGGCCTAAACCTCCAAATCAACAATTCCCCACGAATGCACAAGTTTTCAAGCAACCCACTTATAATGTTTTTAAACCGCAAAATAAACCCCAACCGAAACCTTCCCCAATTTTGGTCAACCATCCACTTCTTTCATGAATAGAAGACAACAACCTCAGAAAAATTGGATCAGTGAGGGTTATTCAACACCGAAACCAATGAGATCGATCAATACATTCAATATTGCAAACCAGATCAATATTCTGATACTGATCAGAATTTCAAGAAATATACTGAATACGACTTCAGTAACGACAACAATATTCCAGATGAAATCGAGCCAACGGAAAATACAAAAGTAAATTTTCAATAGAAGCCTCGGAAAAAACAGAATCGACCCCACAGATCATTTCTTTCAACTCATCAAACTCAAGTGAATCATCATACATCATGTTTCCCGAATATAACGAAACTCTTAATTGACTCGGGATCTACTAAATCGTTTATTGCTCCCAAGATAGCTTACAAATTCTTTCCAAATTCGATCAAAAACGACCCATTTATAGTATCTAGTGTTTTCCAAAAGTCTTCGCATAAATACAGTGCCGAAATTCCTTCCTCAAAAATTTTCAACCTGCCACATTCACTTAACTTGAAGTTCTTTCTATTTAAGTTCCATAACGTATTTGACGGCCTCATTGGCTTGGATAACTTGAAAATTCTACATGCTAGCATCAATTTGATAACACCCTTCACAAGAATAAAACTTATATTTCGTCAGACCAGTAATGAACTGAATTTACTGACAATCGCTCCGAGGACAGAGCAAGTAATAAAAATAAGAACGTCAATATATAACGGTGAAATAATAATACCACACCAAAAAATTCACAATTGCGAAATACCGGAAAGTTTGATCATAGCTAAAGACGGTTTTGCATTGACAACTATTTTAAATAATACTATCAGACCAATAACTTAGATTTTTCAAAACCCATTTTGGTAGAAAAATTTGATAGGAACGAAATTCAACAAGTTGATTCGAATAATTTTGATGTGTCAACCAATGAAAAATTGGATCTTTCAAAAATAAGAACTGATCATATGAACAAAGAAGAAAAATCGAAGATTCTCAAAATATGTGAAGAATTTTCTGATATTTTTTACAAAGACGAAACACCTTTGACTTTCACAAACAAAATTAAACACCAAATATGAACGACAGACGAAGTACCTATCTACTCTAAATCGTATCGTTACCCTTTCGTTCATAAACAAGAAGTTGACAAGCAAATCAAAAAAATGTTAGACTCGAAAATTTTAAGGCCAAGTAATTGGCCATGGTCGTCTCCTATATGGATTGTTCCCAAAAAGGCTGACGCATCAGGTCAATGGAAGTGGAGAGTAGTTATCTATTATCGGAAACTCAACGAGAAAACGTTTGACGATAAGTACCCACTTCCAAATATCCATGATCTTTTGGACAAGCTCGGAAAATGTCAGTATTTTACGACATTGGACCTAGCTAGCGGCTTCCATCAGATTGAGATAGAAGAAAAAGACATTGAAAAAACGGCGTTCAACACAGAGAATGAACACTACGAATTCCTGCGTATGCCCTTCGGTTCAAAGAACGCTCCGGCAACGTTTGAACGTGTAATTGACAATATTTTACGTGGAATCCAAAACGAAAAATGTCTCGCCTATTCAGACGACATAATCGTATTTTCGACATCGCTCCAAGAGCACCTAGAACGACTAAGATGTGTGTTCCAGAGGCTCAGAGATGCGAATTTCAAGATCCAACTTGATAAATCAGAGTTTTTAAGGAAGGAGGTTGCCTACTTGGGCCACATTATAACTCCGGATGGTGTAAAGCCAAATCCGGATGAAATCAAAGCAATCAAAAATTTTTCCCTTCCCAAAACTACAAAACAAATCAAAGGCTTCCTTGGTTTGTTAGGCTATTATCGTCGCTTCATCAAAAACTTTGCTAAAATCACCAAACTATTTACTAAATGTCTAAAAAAGGGTGCCAAAATTGAACATTACAATGAATTCATCTCTTGCTTCGAAACTTGTTGGAATCTTCTGATGAACGAACCAATACTACAGTATCCCGATTTTTCTGAAACATTCAATTTGACTACGGATGCCTCAAACGTAGCCCTGGGCGCCGTATTGTCACAAGGGCCTATAGGTAAAGACCTACCTGTAGCCTATGCATCCAGAACTCTGAATGAATCGGAGCAGAGGTATTCTGCAATAGAAGAAGAGCTTTTGGCGATCGTTTGGGCCACGAAATACTTCAGGCCTTACTTGTACGGCCGTAGATTTTGTGTGATTACCGACCATAAGCCACTTCGATGGTTATTCTCCCTAGAAGACCCAAACTCCAAATTACTACATTGGAGAATCAAATTAGAAGGATACCAATTCACTATAATGTATAAAAAAGGGAAACTCAATACAAACGCGGACGCTTTGTTACACATTGAGGTGCATACTAAAGAGACAACATTTTGGGATGAAATAGATGACATACTTCAAGAGTCAGATCGTCTAGCAGGCCCATCAGTTACCTTTGGCAACCCAAATTTGATAAACCCTTGCCTTGAGACCCCAAACTACCAACCATCTGAAGATATTCTACCTATTAGCGAAATTACAAGAGACATGGACGATATTTCTATGATAGTCAATGTCGACGCGACCAACACAACCGGACAAAACAATGAACAAACTAATACTAGTGCAAATCATACCAACGAAAATGAAAATACCCAATCAAACACCGTGACAAATAACGAACTACTCGCAGAAAACTGCCAAGAAAGTTCAGAAAATATCCAAGAACCGTCCGATAATCATACTATCCATTCAAATGCTGACGAACATCCTATTGTCGATATTCCAATAGTGAACTACGCCGTTAACTATGAACAAAATCAAATCATTATATCTTCCGTTCTACATTCACCAGCTAAACCCAAAATTAAAATACTATTTGAGAATTTTCTGAAAAGGATGTGATTGATTTCGTCAAAGAATATGTTTTACCAGGTGTTCAATATCATCTCTTTTTCGAAGATCCTGACCTTTATGAACCTTTTTCATTAGTATTGCAGAGTTATTTCAGAAGTGCTTCACTGAAATTGAAAAAATGTAATAAAAAACTTTCAAATGTGACAAATAAATCAGATATTAAAGATACTATCAGAAATTATCACGAAGGTAAATCTAATCATAGAGGCATTGACGAAACTCTCCAGAGAATAAAAGAAAAATATTACTCGCCATATATGAAAAACTCCATTCAAACATTCATTAATGAATGCCAGTTGTGTCAACAATGCAGATATAATAGAAACCCGGTTAAAATGCAAATGAATGTCACACCACCAGCTGTAGGTCCTTTCGAAATAATACATATAGACGTTTTCACTTTCGAAACTTCAAAATTTTTAACGGTACTTGACAGTTTTTCGAAATATGCCCAGACTTACTTCCTAGATGCTGTAGCAGGTACTGAAGTTGCCAATAACTTGATCAATTTCTTTTCACATCATGGTATCCCAAAACAAATTATACTAGATAATGGAAGCGAATTCAAGAACTCGGTAATTACAGATTTCTTTTCTCTGCACAAAATTGAGGTCATTTTTGTTCCCCAAACCATCCACAATCAAACGGAATTGTTGAAAGATTCCATTTGACTATATCTGAACACCTACGCCTGCTCAATACTGAAGGATTCTCGGAAACGCCTATCAAAATGAAAATGATTTATGCAGTTCTCACCCATAACCACTCTATTCACTATGCTATGAAATTGAAACCAATTGACGTCATTAACGGGCATACAACTAGCAATGAACCATTCGATATCAAACTAGACCAAATCTTACTAAATGACTATGTTTCCCTAGATAAAGAACGTGCAAAATTATTGTATTCCCAGATTACCTCAGATCTCATCGCAACGAAAGAGAAAACTATTTCTAAGTGGAATGAAAACAGAGACTCTCAAGAAATTTTCAAACGCAAACAAAACGCCTTTGTAAAAAGTCATATACGCAAAAAGTTCGCAATACCGAGCAAAATTAAAACTGTGAACCGAGATAGGAAAGTTATATCAACTGCGAAACAAGCAAAGATTCACATGGACAAATGTCAAACGCCCATTGAGAAGAATCTACTCTTTCGACAACTAAACATGTGTTTCTTCATCGTTCCAGATTACCCGGAATTCTCGCTACTCGAGAGACAATAACACTTCGAAACCTTGAAAATAATCCCGGCTTGATTCCCGTGAATCTTGGATCAGCAAAAGTTCGAGAGTTCTTCCACTCGATCATTCATTATTATGATTTGAACCCATTGATTATTGAAATCAATAAATTGAAGATACAATCATATAATATCCAATATCAAATTGCCAAAAATGCAGAGTACACTAAAGATACATCAAACTATCTGAAAATCATGAAATTTGTTGAGGAAAATGCCGAAAAGAAACTTATTGAAATATTACCACATCCACAGAGAAGTAAAAAAGGCTCGATTGATCATACTCGAGTAGAGTATCTTCCCTAGACCTAGGCCAATACAAACAACTAGCAAAATAGCCGTTGCTGCGCCATCTGCCCGTAGACTAGGTACTAACCAAGAGCATATCCGCATGGCTCCAACTCCTAGTACAAGGAAAATACGAATAATACAAATATTCATGGGGATGCTTGAAGACTGGCTTTAAATCAAATATTCCAAAAATGAACAATTTGTTCAGGCCAGCCTCAACTCACCTACACTGTAGGTTGACGGACTAGCACCTATTAGAAAACAACTACTCCCCTGGCTAAAACCACGAAAGGCATTGGATTACATCCAACAGGTGTTAGTGTGGGATTCTTCACAGAAGAAATTCCACATATGCTCTTGGCGATACACCACCAGAATTGAATTTCAATTATTGGGACGGGACACACTTGCAGACCGGTTTCGGGCTACTTGGCCTCTGTCAGTGGATGTAATCCAATGCCCTTCGTGGTTTTAGCCAGGAAAGTAGTTGTTTTCTAATAGGTGTTAGTCCGTCAACCTACAGTGTAGGTGAGTTGAGGCTGGCCTGAACAAATTGTTCATTTTTGGGGTATTTGATTTAAAGCCAGTCTTCAAGCATCCCCATGAATATTTGTATTATTCGTATTTTCCTTGTACTAGGAATTGGGGCCATGCGGATATGCTCTTGGTTAGTACCTAGTCTACGGGCAGATGGCGCAGCAACGGCTATTTTGCTAGTTGTTTGTATTAGCCTAGGTCTAGGGAAGATACTCTACTCGAGTATGATTTCTAATTATGGGAAGTCATCGACTTATGTTGATGATGGCACTGCCTTGCACTGACGAGAGGCCAAATAGCCCGAAACCGGTCAGCAAGTGTGTCCCGTCCCAATAATTGAAATTCAATTCTGGTGGTGTATCGCCAAGAGCATATGTGGAATTTATTCTGTGAAGAATCCCACACTAACACCTGTTGGGTGTAATCCAATGCCCTTCGTGGTTTTAGCCAGGAGAGTAGTTGTTTTCTAATAGGTGTTAGACCGTCAACCTACAGTGTAGGTGAGTTGAGGCTGGCCTGAACAAATCGTTCATTTTTGGAATATTTGATTTAAAGCCAGTCTTCAAGCATCCCCATGAATATTTGTATTATTCGTATTTTCCTTGTACTAGGAATTGGGGCCATGCGGATATGCTCTTGGTTAGTACCTAGTCTACGGGCAGATGGCGCAGCAACGGCTATTTTGCTAGTTGTTTGTATTAGCCTAGGTCTAGGGAAGATACTCTACTCGAGTATGATTTTTAATTATGGGAAGTCATCGACTTATGTTGATGATGGCACTGCCTTGCATTGACGAGAGGCCAAATAGCCCGAAACCGGTCTGCAAGTATGTCCCGTCCCAATAATTGGAATTCAATTCTGGTGGTGTATCGCCAAGAGCATATGTGGAATTTCTTCTGTGAAGAATCCCACACTAACACCTGTTGGATGTAATCCAATGCCCTTCGTGGTTTTTGCCAGGGGAGTAGTTGTTTTCTAATAGGTGTTAGTCCGCCAACCTACAGTGTAGGTGAGTTGAGGCTGGCCTGAACAAATTTTTCATTTTTGGAATATTTGATTTAAAACCAGTCTTCAAGCATTCCCATGAATATTTGTATAATTGATATTGATTGCTACATCTTCAACAATAGAATAACGTACATCCTCCAAGTACCAATCACCTACCCCTTCGAAATGAACCTTCACCACCTTTATTCAGCTCCTATCTTTAGTGAGGAGCAGATTAAGGCAATACTACCCCAAAACAAATATTTGCTGAAAAATGAATTGTACTACGCATTCATGAGCGACGCTTGCATGAAAATACGTCCACAACTAAACATCTGCGAAGAAGCCAACCTCATCGGAACGAGAGACACCAGCTCATGTGAAATCCAACTTTTGGATGTCCAAAATCCATCCAGCTGTTTGCAAGTACATGTGCAGCTAACCCAATCATTATTCAAACGCCTAGAAGAGTCCAACCAATGGATTGGCCTCCTACCTACCGAAGAAACAATTAGAGTCATGTGTCATCAACAAGAAGAAATCATCAAGTTGATGGGCTCGTATCTTATCGAAATTCCAAATGACTGCCAGTTGACAACATATCGAGAAATCATTTCCAATGAAATTCCTTCCAAAATAGAGAGCAAGCCCATTTTGTTTCCTGAAATAGATGTTCAGTTACTAAATGGATCTAAGTTGAACCTCAGTCTCCACCTAGACCGAGTCGATTTAGATGATCTTCACGACATCAGAACAAGAATAATTGAAAATCAACCCGAAATCCAAACAGATTGGATCCCATACATCCCCAGTGCATGGACCATAATCATCTACGGGATCTTCATAGTCATCCTGTTGTACATTGTCTACAAGAGAACGAAACAGACCACTTCGAAGCCCAAAGAAACCACGCTTTGGAACTCCACGATGTTCAACTTCCTCGCTAACCCTCCGAAGTTGAATCTGCGAAGGGAGGAATTACGTCATGCCGCCACCAGAGAAGAAGCGAACTCAGCAGAATTTACTTGTTTAACTCATCCTTTCATAAAGTCAGTCATATTTTTGCATCCATACTGTTAACATTGCTCACGACTATAAATTTGTAACTTTGAAGTAAAATAAATCTTTTCAAAAAGGGACTTTGAGTAATCGTTGATATTTCTAGTAGCTCCTATGAGTCAACAGACCATTCCTGAACTGGAATTACAAGGCGCAGTTCTTGCAAATCGGCTCGCTAAAACTATACGATCTGAAATCGAATATGAAATTGAAGAAATACATTTTTGGATAGACTCTATGGTAGTTCTACAACCAATTCGATCCCAATCAAAAGGATTTCCAATTCTAGTAGCTTGCAGATTGGGAGAAATTCACGAAGATACAAACATTTCACAGTGGCACTGGGTACCGTAAGAGATGAACGTCGCTGACAAAGCTACGAAAGAGAAGAAAAATATTGACTTGGCGCCAAATAGTGAGTGGTTTTCAGGGCCTTATTCTTTGAAATCAACAAAAGAAGATTGGCCAGTAGAACCGAACTGTTCCATTGAATTTGAACAAATATTGCTCGTGAGGTTGGATGATGCTGAACCCCTACCAATGGAATTTCCAGACATATCCAGATTTTCCAAATTCAACAGACTCATACACGTTCTACTGCTTGGATACTGTTCTTAAAGAAGATGATCAGAATTCCGAAGCTATTACGAGCAGAGAGGATGGCTTTGAAAGTTGAAGAAATTAAGGAAGCTCAGACTCTTTGGATTTGAAAGAGTCAGAGGGAATGTTTTGAAGAAGAAATATTGCTTCTGAAGAAAGAAAAATGTTTGCCCAAATCGAATCGTCTCCATAACCTCTCAGTATTATTGGATGAAAATGAAATATTGGGACTCGGAGGAAGAATTCCAGACAGTAATGAATTGTACATTCCTTTTGAGTCCCGAAATCCTATAATATTAGATCCAAGGCACAAATTCACAGAGTTGTTGATCGATTGTATCACCAGGAAGCTAACCATGTAGGTTTGGAAACAGTTATAAATAATCTCAGATTAAAATTCTGGATCCTAAACATTCGAGCTGCAGTTAAAAAGATTTTTAGAAAATGTCAAGCGTGCAATAATAGAAAATGTCAAGCGTGCAATAATAGAAAATGCAAACCTCAAGCAACTGAAATGGGAATGTTGCCACCAGAACGATTGAGTGCATTTACGTTTCCATTCACCTTCGTTGGAATCGACTATTTTGGGCCAACGACTGTGGCAGTCGGGCGAAGAGTTAAAAAAAGATATGGTGTATTGTTTACATGCCTGACTGTCCGAACGATACACATAGAAATGGCTACTTCTTTAGATACTAGTTCTGCCATCAATGCTATTCGGAGATTTATGTGCAGAAGAGGGCAACCGAAAGAATTCAGAACTGATAATGGCACTAACTTCGTGGGCGCTGAAAGGGAACTGAGAGAGTCGATTGAGAAATTAGATTACAACTTTATATTCCAAAAATTCTCTTTGAAACATATTTCATGGAAATTCAACCCACCAGATGCTCCATATATGACACTGCAGCCGTTTGACATACTTCCATCAAACCTGGTATCACTGGATCCGTATTGGGGATCCCCAAACAAATATGGAAAAATATACTAGGTGTCCCATTTAAAAATATCACCAAAGTAATTTTTACTCGAATGCGGATAACCCTATATATTTTGGGTGTGGTTCAAAATTGGCCAATCGGAATAGAAAATCGACTTGTTCGAATAATTTTCCACGATATCTTTATATTCAGAAATAATGAATTCATTCCATACCTATGGGCCGCACTTTATGATATATTTATTATAGCATCATTCACCATTTGAAGATGTATATTTTCGATAATATTCATTGTTTTTGAATTGATTGAATTGCGAACAAAATGCAGACATTTCGAGTAGAGGCAAAAAAAGTATTGAAATAAGAGGACACGGTTGCTCTCTTTGATATTCTGTTCAAACATATTTTAATTTTGTGACACACACGATTACAGTAGTTCTACATAAAAACATTTACAATATATTTATATTTTCCACAGATTGATTGTGGGACTTTATTGAAAATATCGGAAGAGGAGTTGAAGAAACTGATTCCAAAATATGGTGATCGGGTAGCGGTCATCAGCTTCAGCAAAAAATCAATCAATTCCAATAAACAGAGCCTCATACAGGACCTGAAAATGAAAATAGATGAGAAGAATGAAAAAAGAAACGAAAGACAAGTCCTAGGCCAGGCATTGAAAGGAAGGTCACCAGAATTATTGAAATCGGATGGGTATGTATGGATATGAAAACAAGACAGTACAGACAAGTGAGAGCTAAATGTGGAGGTGGGACAAGAAGGGTGTCTATTGATCGAACAACGAAATGTATGGATACTTTGAAAATTCAAATAGACCTTTTCTTTTCTAATAGAATTCTGACTAGAGGAGCTTTGTACAAATTTGAAACTGAATTGCTCGACTTCAAAAGCCATACATTTGATTTAAAACAAACTATTGAGGAGACGTATGAAATATCCGCAATGTCCACTCTGCGTTTTTATTTAGTTACAAGCTACAAGGAGGGCGTAGATGGAGAGCCAGAAAACTAGGATGATTATATTCCTGCAACTATCGTTGTGCACGATACGCTGAATGAAAATACAAATATAAGTGTGTCGCGCCTCTGGATCCATAAGGGTTGGTTTGATGTTATTTCGAGCGGTCATCATTAGGTTTAACCGAAGTTAAACTTTATGGATCAGAGTGCGAACAGATCTTGATTTGTGTTGGGTTCGTGTTCTCTTGGATGGAAACAATTTGGTTGTTGATACATTATATAATTCAAATCCCATATTTACATTTAGACAATGTTATAAACACAACAGGAAACATGCACTACATGAGTTTCAATTGAGACATGAGATTCATAAGAGACACCCGGTAAGTCCGACATTATTCACGCAATGTTACGATCATCTTGCAGAGTCGTTCATAATATTATTATTATAACTTACACATTGTTCTCAGCAATACAGGCACCTCGAACTTTTAGCAACTGGATTTGGTCTCGAAAGAAAACTACAGCGTGATTTTCTGCACAAACTGACGTTGAAAAATTCAATGCAAACTTTTGAATCGAGCTTAGATACTCATTGTTGAATTCTCTGAACTTATCTGAACTGTTTCATTCGTGATCTGGACTGAGCTTCTTTTTGAACTCTGCTATCAAAACTGAACTCTATACACTATCTGAAAGACAGCTGAATTAATTCAACTACTCACTCAAAGACTGGGTTGAAACTGATTCTACTACTCATTTGAAGATTGAGCTGAAACTGATCCTACTACTCATTCAAAGATTGAGCTGAAACTGATCCTGTTTAACAACTGAATTATTGCTTTATATATGATTTTATTCGCCAACGTCACAGCTGGTCAAACAAAGGAATCTTGAGAGAACAAAGGAATCTTGTTGATGTCGTTAATTTTCAAATAGATCGAGGTCGCTGATATCATAAATTTTAATTGACATGCGAGGGCACGGCCATGAATCGTTTCCAGCTCAAGCCAGCGATATTATTTCGCAATTCGTTAGAACATTACAACATGTTATTGGGGTCACGATTTCCCCACCAGTTATCATTGACTGCTGCCTGAAATCGGCATAATTCGAATTTAGTCATTGCTTCCGGTGCTCTGTGTCGTGCGAGGTGACTGCTGCCGTCATAGTATACATACATATAATTTCAAACATTCTTATTTTCAACTTTATACTTTGAAATTGGTTGAAAACAATATGAATATATTGAGCATTAATTATTAAGGAACTATCTTATTTCCAAACTTTCGTTTATATTCGTTTGCTAGGCCACTTGAAATACTTTATACTTTGTTAAAAAAAATTAATAATACTCTCTTTCTGTATTCAAATAAGTGGGGGCAGAACAATCCTCCCTCCTTAGGAATAATAATTGATTTACCTGTATTGTATACAAATTTTCTTTAAAATGGGTAGTTATTTGAATACGGAACTCAGATTCTTCGGTTGCTTGTTAAGGTTATTTACTCTTGGCCTAGTCATCGAGACTAACACATTTGTTTACATGGCAGGGTCGTTATTACTACAATAAAATTTTACGACTTACGACTACCTGCTGGTTTATGATTTCCTCGATAGTCCACGCTTTTTGATTCGATTTTGAAGATTCTCGCTTTTGATGATTTGAATAGCAATGCTTTTGTGTTTATCTTCCTGTTCTTTTTGAAAGTTTTGCTTTATTCTCTTATAAAACTCAATACTTTGGTCTTGAAATAGATATTATAAGATTCAATTGTTTTTGTTGTTCGGCCTGGGTTCATTTGTATAATATATATAATTATATATATATTATATATAGCATTTGATGTTGAAGCCTCCTTGGCGGGGGTGAGAATGATGCGTCGCTCGCAGGGGCGCGCGGACTCTCTCCTGGTGGAGTCGGGGTAGAAGGGCCCTCCGTTGGGGATAAGGGTCCTATTGGGGATGACGAGATTGGATGGTCCCTCTCGCTGGTGGCTCCTGGAGACGGTGAGGGATGGCTGACTCCTACGTGCGGGTTCGTGTGCGGCACTGGGGCTCGGGGAAGCCGACACCATAAGCATGGGCATCCCTGGCATCCTATTTGTCTGCCGGTTCTGGATAATTCCCCGTGGAACATAAGTATATACAAAAGGTTGCACCCCAGGTAGTAGGGTGCTTGTACGCCCTCTTCACGTAGTAACATTTGCCGCTCTTTCACTAGCTCGTTGACGACCTGATAAATTAACCACCACTGGTCGCTATCGCGATTCATTTTTCGGACCAAATCTAATAGAGCGTCCATTCTTTTTACTTGCCCGATTGAAAATGAGCTCCAGCTGGGCCTTTGGCCTTATATAAGTTTTTTTTCTTTAGTTGTTTATTTCACTAATTTCAGCTGTCAGCTGAAAGCTTGGACTCAGTATTGATCACTCCGAAATATAGTTTGTTTATTAAATTATACCGGCACTCGTTAGTTTTTATCGCGTCTCCGCACCAACTATTTATAATAAAGTTTTATGATTTTGAAAAGTTTATTATTTTTTTTTCCTTTCTCAATCTCACCGCACGTCTTCAATTATATAGATCCATATTATGCTGATATTCGTTTCTCTGTTCAAGCGGGCAGCGGCATCGAAATCGATCTCATGTCTTATACTCAACGTGCAATAAGTTATTGTTTCTGTAGTGTATTTGTGGACCAGTGTATACCACGTTTAGGTTTGCCAGTGTAGAAAGACTGATTTGTTTGCGTTGTTTTTTATATACTTTTTCCTCTCTGTCGGAATGTGAAATTTGGATTGGAATGTTTCATGCATTCATTCTGAACTGGGTGTCGAATATAACAGTCTTCTGCATTTAGTTGTTTTAATTAATTGTTACCCTTTATAAGTAAATCAGTCCGAAGTAAGGACATAACATTGTGGCGACGAGTTTGAGTGGGATCTACGCGCTTAGTTATCAAGTGCTGTGCTGGTTCTGTGGAGAAAATGGCAGAAGCTAGACTTGGACACTTGCGAGAATTTTCGCTAAAAAATTCCGACTGGCAAATTTTCAAGGCCCGTTTGGAGAACTATTTCGCGGTGAACGACATGAAAGCTGATACCCATGGTACCAAAATGCGAGCAGTTTTGCTAAACGTCATGGATCAAGATGCTTACAAACTGATGTTTGATCTGCTGAGTCCAGAGAAACCCGAGGTCAAATCTTACGCACAGTTAGTCGCGTTATTTGATGAACATTTTCAAACCCAAAGGTCACCTTTTGCTGCTCGATTGCAATTTTATTCTGCTTGTCGGGAACCAGATGAAACAGCGAGTCAATGGGCAGCCAGATTGAGAGGATTAGCAGTTGGTTGTGGCTTTGGAGACGAGCTGAAGGTTTGCTTGAGGGACAGATTCATTTTTGGATCTGAAAAAGGAACCGTTTTCGACCGTTTGATGGAGGAGAAGATTGATGTAAAATTCAAGAAGGTTATCGAAATCGCGGCTTCAAAGATGGCGTCAAACGACATGCAGGAGGTAGCTGTAAAAATTGAACCTGTGAATCATATTAGGGGAGGAAGGCGTGGTCAGAACTGGACAAACACGCAGCAAGGTACAGGTGCAACACCGAGTTATATTGGCAAGCAGCAGAGATGTGACATTTGTGGACGCACGAACCACAAAAAAGATAAGTGCTTTTATAAAAACTCCGTTTGCTTACATTGTGAAAAGTCTGGTCATTTAGCAGCGGTTTGCGATAGTAAAAATAATTTTCAATACAAAAACAGTTCAGAACAGAAAAAATTATAGATATAATTTTATTGATGAAGGCTTTGTCAATGTGAACAAAGAAAGTGGAAATAATGCAAACAATAATGATGATATCTCTTTGTACTATAACGATATTTTTTCTGAAGATAATTTTGAAAATGATTCATTCGCATGCCATACCCCTCCTGAACGCACTGATGAAAATATTTGTTTTAATTCGGAACCCTACACCATAAGGGTATCTGTTGAAGATATTTCCATGACATTTCAAGTTGACACAGGCAGCGCAATATCTTGTTTTTCTTATGTCTTTTATCGTAACAATTTCAAGTCACGGGAGCTGGAAGAAACTAATAAATATTTCGTTTTTTACAACGGGCAACGAATTAAGCATGATGGATATTTGAATCTGGAATTAACATATGAAAATAAGGAGCATAGGATGACATTTTTTGTAATTATACATGGTGGTCCACCAATATTAGGTAGAGATTTCTTGTCAGCATTCAACATTGGATTGGCATTGAATTATTGCAAAAAAAAATTGGATAATTTGTTGAGACAGTATCCCGAAATATTTGAGCCCGGATTGGGGAAATTCAATAAGGGGATTGAAAAAATTCATTTAAGGGAAAATGCTACCCCAAAGTTTATCAAGGCCAGGCCTGTGCCTTTTGCAATTAAAAAACAAGTTGAGGCAGAAATCAAACGTTTACTTGTTTTAGGTGTTATATCCCCGGTGGAGCACAGCTGCTGGGCAACCCCTATAGTACCAGTCTTTAAAAAAAATGGTCAAATGAGAATCTGCTCCGACTTCAAGGTGACTCTCAACCCCCACATTCTGGTGGATCAGCACCCTCTACCCAGGATAGATGAGCTCTTCTGTAAGCTTCAGGGAGGGGGAGAATACAGTAAGCTAGATCTGTCACAGGCATTTCAATAAATTGAGGTTGATGACCAAAGTAAGGAGCTTTTAACAATTTCTACACATTTGGGCTTGTTTAGGCATAATAGACTTCCTTTTGGAGTTGCGTGCGCACCAGCAAAATTCCAAAAAATAATGGATAATTTATTTAGTTCATTTGAAGGGGTGGCTGTCTTCCAAGATGATATTTTGATCACCGGTAAGAATAACGCAGAACACTTAAATAATTTGAAAAGGGTTTTAGATACTTTGAAGCAGTCAGGGTTGAAAGTTAATTATGACAAATGCAAATTTTTTCAAAAGAGCATCGAATACTTGGGTTTTGTGATAGACAAGGATGGTTTGCACCCCTCGAATGAAAAAACAAAGGTTATAGATGAAACCCCCAGACCGGAAAATGTTAAACAGTTGCAAAGTTTTTTGGGGGGAATAAATTATTATGGTCGTTTTTTGCACAATATGTCTACATTTCTAAGCCCCTTGTATAAATTGTTGAAAGCTAATACCAATTGGAACTGGACCAGCGATTGTGAAAAAGCCTTTAATTATGTTAAAAAATCTTTAAAATCCGCCAATGTCCTAGTTCACTATAATCCTGATTTGGAGTTGAGACTAACAACGGACGCGAGCGCTGTGGGTATTGGGGTCATTTTAAGTCACAAATTCCCCAATGGAGATGAAAAACCCATAGCCTTCGCCTCGAGAACTCTCTCAGAGTCGGAACAAAAATACTCCCAGATCGAAAAAGAGGCATTGTCAATTATTTATGGGGTTTTGAAGTTCAATCAGTACTTGTATGCAAATAAATTTAAACTGATTACGGATCACAAGCCCTTGGTGACAATATTTGGGGAATATAAGGCAATTCCCCAGTTTTCTGCCAACAGGTTGAGGCGTTGGGCTTTGATCTTGTCTGGGCACAATTATGAAATTGAGTACATAACTAGCAACAAAAATAGGGCTGATTGGCTATCACGTTCACCTTCTAAGGAAAATAACGATTACTTGGGGGATGGAGTTGGTGACATAAATTATTTCAATTTCTTCTCGAATAGTTGTGAGATAAAATTGAATTTTAATAATAATAATAATAATAATAATAATAATAATAATAATAATAATAATAATAGCCAGTGACCACTTACCCCGCGGTGCGGGGAGTGGTCATTGATTAATTATACTAGCGCGTCCGCCCTCTGGGTCGGAGCAGTGGGGAGTACGGACCCGACTAGGCTTGTTTAGACGACAAATAATAATAGATAGATGTATCACGCAGGACTCCGTGCAGTATAAGCGGAATCTTTCTATGGCCTGGATCGACTATCGCAAGGCATTCGATACAACATCACATGAGTTGTTGTTGTACTTACTCGAGTGCCTTGCGGTACCCGATCAAATAGTGAGATGCATCGAACAACTGATGCCGCTCTGGAGGACCCGCTTCACCATAACATCAGGTGAAAGCAGGATACAAACAGAGCCGGTCATCATAAGAAGAGGTGTTTTTCAGGGAGATTCCCTCAGCCCTCTTCTCTTCTGCATCTCACTAATGCCATTGTCCGTTGCGCTCAGGAAAACCCGGGGATATAACTGCGGCACCCCTGGAAACCGGAGGCATAAGGTCACCCATCTTTTCTATATGGATGACCTTAAGCTCTATGCTTCTGGAGAAAGGGATCTACAGCAGTCCCTCAGGGTGGTGCAGGAGTTCACGCATGCTGTCGGTATGGAATTCGGGATCGACAAATGTGCACTGGTTCATCTCAAAAGAGGACGATGCGAGGATTTCGCTGAGGATGCCCAACTCGTAGACGGAAGCATTCTACATCATTTGAATGCCGGAGAGACATACACCTATTTGGGTGTGGAACAACGCCACACCCAAGAGGTGGACTCGGTAAAAAATGCTCTCCGTGGCAAGTATAGGCAGAAACTACGGCAGATCTGGTCCTCAGAGCTGTCGGGCAAGAACAAAGTTTCTGCCACCAACATGCTTGCCATTCCGATTCTACTCTACTCCTTCGGAGTAGTCAAGTGGACTCAGGAAGAGTTGCGGCAACTTGACGTGAAGACTCGCAAAATGATGCATATGCACAGAAGCATGCATCCCAAATCGTCCGTTCCACGGTTATATCTCCTCCGACAACAAGGGGGCCGTGGACTTTTGAGTTTGGAGTGTCTCCACAACAGAATGGTGCTGGATGGAGCCTGTAGAGTCATCAGGAGTTCGGATCCCCTAAACTGCATGGTCCGAGATCATGAACATGCAGGAATCGGAGCCTTTTTATTCAAGGCAGCAAGGCGCGCTGCTGATGAACTTGATATAGTCTTCGACACCGAGCAGGTAAACCAACTCTCTGTCACCGAGTTGGAGCCCGCTCGGAGAAAAGCTCACATCAAGGCTGCAGAGAATGCTAAAATGCTGCAGCTGCATACAGACAAGCCCATGCATGGAGTCTTCTTTAAGAACATCGAGGACCATGGCTTGTCTGTTAAGCTGACATTTGCCTTCCTCAGGTCAGGTGAGCTGAAGTCGGAGACTGAAGGGTTTATCATGGCGTGCCAAGACGGTGTCTTCAACACCCTAGTCTACCGGAGCCGCGTGATGGGTATAGAGGTCCCTGATACTAGATGCAGGGCCTGCCGACAGGCGCCCGAGACTTTGATGCATTTGCTGTCATCTTGTGCAGTTTATGCGGTCTCGGCCTATATCCATCGCCATAACGCGGCCCTACGAGTGCTGTACTATTTTCTTCGGCACTCGTATGAAATAGACAGGACACCGGTGCTGCCTTACGCTCCAGGGGATATTGAGTCCGTAGTGGAGAATGAAAGGTGTCGAATTTTTTGGAACTTTTCATTCCCCACCCTCAGGCAAATACAGGCCAATAAGCCTGATATAGTCCTCTTCGACCACCGAAGTAAGACGATATTCGTTATTGAGTTTTCGGCCCCTGCCGAAACGAATATCGTCCGAAAAGAGGAGGAAAAACGGACAAAGTACCAGGACTTACTTTACGAACTCCGCAGGCTCCACCCGGACTATTCTGTCAAGTTAGTGGTTCTGATTATAGGTGTTCTCGGTGGTTCCAGACCAACGCTACTCTCGGAGCTCAAGATCATACCGGCATGCCGTAATGCGGCAGAGAACTTGGCCGGCCGCATGCAGAAGGCCGTTATTCTCGGTTCGTTGCGTCTGCTCAGGACTCACGATTCTCGGAGGCAGTGACCACTTACCCCGCGGTGCGGGGAGTGGTCATTGGTTAATTTTACTAGCGCGTTCGCCCACTGGGTCGGAGCAGTGGGGAGTACGGACCCGACTAGATTTGTTTAGACGACAGATAATAATAATAATAATAATAATAATAATAATAATAATAATAATAATAATAATAACGTTGCGTCTGCTCAGGACTCACGATTCTCGGAGCCAGTGACCACTTACCCCGCGGTGCGGGGAGTGGTCATTGGTTAATTTTACTAGCGCGTTCGCCCACTGGGTCGGAGCAGTGGGGAGTACGGACCCGACTAGATTTGTTTAAACGGAAAACAATAATAATAATAATAATAAGCAGGGGAGACTAAACAACATCTGAACAGTCTCTGGTGAGTAGCGCCACCACTTTCCTGAGCTTAGGATGCAAAATCGGACCGGCAGCTAATGCGCATCCGGGAGAGAAAAGCTTTTTCTCTCTGGTGCCGGCCGTGGGCCTGCTGGGCTAACCACCTTGCAGGCCCTCAACTCTGGTTCCTGTCACTAGAGGACAGGGCCCCCACAACCGACCCCATTCGGATAGGGGTCAAGGGCAAGGTGGAGGGGCCCAAACCGATAGACAGCCCAATGACGACTCTGGCAATGGACATGGACAACGTTTTGAGTGGACCGACGGACTGAGAGACGACCTGATGCGGTGCTACGAGAGTAGTGAGCCCGCCCGAAGGGGATACATGGCAAGAATGCATGTACTGTGGTGCGTGGCACACCCGGAGCATGCCGCCTTTTCCGCCCAAAATCTCAGGGATTATGTATCCCATCCTCGTGGCCGTGGCTATGTGCGTGCCCCACCGAGGCCGGTTGAGCAGGCGGTAGAAATACCGCCAGTGCGATTGGTGGAGGAGAGGGTGCGCCTGGAAGCACCGAGAACCCACAACATCGGGATCCTCACAGAGTGAAGCCCCTCAGGCCAGAACAACTGGCCCTAGTGGATGCAGAGGTTCGTAGTGCGCTTACAGAAGAGGCCGACAACTGGCAGATCAACTGTGCCGTGTATGACGCAGTTCAGGCTCTTTCTGGGAGAGAGGGAGGTGACAGATCCTTCGACCCCTCTAGGAAGCATGAACAGCGCATACACAAGATGGAGGCTAAGATCAAGTCGGCGAGACAACACGCGTCTCGTATCCAATGTGTGATGGACTACTTAGCGGATAATAGACCATTTACGCACGCAGTGCGGCAAATTGTTGCAAAACTGCGGAGATCCCATCACACATTGAATCGAGGAGTGCTGCTCACCATCAAGCAGCATTGCCTTGAGAGGATACGAATGCTGGTGACTGCAAAAAAGTCACTAGTGAGGCGGGCGAGGGCTTTCTCAGAGAACAAACAGTTCCGCGAGAAACCCTCTCGCCTATTCCAATTGCCTCCGCGTGTTGTGGATAATCCGCCGGCCGCTGATCGGGTGGAATCCTTCTGGAAAGGTATCTACGAGCATCCGCAACCACTCAACCGAGACACTCCAGCCCTGACGCAGTTTGAAGCTTTCTCTAGGAGGCTTCAACAGCCTGAGCCCGAAATACTGCGTCAACCGATAACCACGGATGAAGTTCGGAGAGCCCTTGAGGGTTCGAAGAACTTTGCTGCTCCAGGCCCTGATGGCCTCAATAACTATTGGTGGAAAAAGTTACCGAGCACCCACCACCATTTGGCCAGAATATTCAGTTCTTGGCTGAACGGAGAGCAGCTGATTCCGGAATGGTTTGTCGAGGGGCGAACCGTGCTAATCCCGAAGAACGGAGATTTGTCGGATCCTAAGAATTACAGACCGATAGCATGCTTGAATACGTGTTACAAGATGTTTACACGCATCTTGTATATGCGTACTCTCCAAGCAGTTGACCCGGTGTTCGAACGGATATATGAGCAAAAAGGGTCGAAGAGGAGTTCCGCGGGATGTAAGGAGAACCTGCTGATCGATAGATGTATCACGCAGGACTCCGTGCAGTATAAGCGGAATCTTTCTATGGCCTGGATCGACTATCGCAAGGCATTCGATACAACATCACATGAGTTGTTGTTGTACTTACTCGAGTGCCTTGCGGTACCCGATCAAATAGTGAGATGCATCGAACAACTGATGCCGCTCTGGAGGACTCGCTTCACCATAACATCAGGTGAAAGCAGGATCCAAACAGAGCCGGTCATCATAAGAAGAGGGGTTTTTCAGGGAGATTCCCTCAGCCCTCTTCTCTTCTGCATCTCACTAATGCCATTGTCCGTTGCGCTCAGGAAAACCCGGGGATATAACTGCGGCACCCCTGGAAACCGGAGGCATAAGGTCACCCATCTTTTCTATATGGATGACCTTAAGCTCTATGCTTCTGGAGAAAGGGATCTACAGCAGTCCCTCAGGGTGGTGCAGGAGTTCACGCATGCTGTCGGTATGGAATTCGGGATCGACAAATGTGCACTGGTTCATCTCAAAAGAGGACGATGCGAGGATTTCGCTGAGGATGCCCGACTCGTAGACGGAAGCATTCTACATCATTTGATTGCCGGAGAGACATACACCTATTTGGGTGTGGAACAACGCCACACCCAAGAGGTGGACTCGGTGAAAAATGCTCTCCGTGGCAAGTATAGGCAGAAACTACGGCAGATCTGGTCCTCAGAGCTGTCGGGCAAGAACAAAGTTTCTGCCACCAACATGCTTGCCATTCCGATTCTACTCTACTCCTTCGGAGTAGTCAAGTGGACTCAGGAAGAGTTGCGGCAACTTGACGTGAAGACTCGCAAAATGATGCATATGCACAGAAGCATGCATCCCAAATCGTCCGTTCCACGGTTATATCTCCTCCGACAACAAGGGGGCCGTGGACTTTTGAGTTTGGAGTGTCTCCACAACAGAATGGTGCTGGATGGAGCCTGTAGAGTCATCAGGAGTTCGGATCCCCTAAACTGCATGGTCCGAGATCATGAACATGCAGGAATCGGAGCCTTTTTATTCAAGGCAGCAAGGCGCGCTGCTGATGAACTTGATATAGTCTTCGACACCGAGCAGGTAAACCAACTCTCTGTCACCGAGTTGGAGCCCGCTCGGAGAAAAGCTCACATCAAGGCTGCAGAGAATGCTAAAATGCTGCAGCTGCATACAGACAAGCCCATGCATGGAGTCTTCTTTAAGAACATCGAGGACCATGGCTTGTCTGTTAAGCTGACATTTGCCTTCCTCAGGTCAGGTGAGCTGAAGTCGGAGACTGAAGGGTTTATCATGGCGTGCCAAGACGGTGTCTTCAACACCCTAGTCTACCGGAGCCGCGTGATGGGTATAGAGGTCCCTGATACTAGATGCAGGGCCTGCCGACAGGCGCCCGAGACTTTGATGCATTTGCTGTCATCTTGTGCAGTTTATGCGGTCTCGGCCTATATCCATCGCCATAACGCGGCCCTACGAGTGCTGTACTATTTTCTTCGGCACTCGTATGAAATAGACAGGACACCGGTGCTGCCTCACGCTCCAGGGGATATTGAGTCCGTAGTGGAGAATGAAAGGTGTCGAATTTTCTGGAACTTTTCATTCCCCACCCTCAGGCAAATACAGGCCAATAAGCCTGATATAGTCCTCTTCGACCACCGAAGTAAGACGATATTCGTTATTGAGTTTTCGGCCCCTGCCGAAACGAATATCGTCCGAAAAGAGGAGGAAAAACGGACAAAGTACCAGGACTTACTTTACGAACTCCGCAGGCTCCACCCGGACTATTCTGTCAAGTTAGTGGTTCTGATTATAGGTGTTCTCGGTGGTTCCAGACCAACGCTACTCTCGGAGCTCAAGATCATACCGGCATGCCGTAATGCGGCAGAGAACTTGGCCGGCCGCATGCAGAAGGCCGTTATTCTCGGTTCGTTGCGTCTGCTCAGGACTCACGATTCTCGGAACCAGTGACCACTTACCCCGCGGTGCGGGGAGTGGTCATTGGTTAATTTTACTAGCGCGTTCGCCCACTGGGTCGGAGCAGTGGGGAGTACGGACCCGACTAGATTTGTTTAGACGACAGATAATAATAATAATAATAATCGACTTTATTATTTCCAGTACCATACAATATTGACATACATTTTTGTAACTATAGATACTACAGAACTGAAAATAAAAGGCGGAGTTCAACTCAAGCAGTAGGTAAAATCTACTACTGACTTGTTCTTCCACTCAACCTTTAATGAGATTAGGGAGGCAACAAAGAAGGATATATTACTGAGCAGAGTTAAGGACTTCGTTGACAATGGCTGGCCAAAAAATTCAAAAATGCTCATTTCCAACCATACTTTGTAAAAAAAAATGATTTGATTATCAAGGATGATTGTATATTTTGGAACCACAAGTTAGTCATACCATCCTGTTTGCGAAGTTATGTCTTAAACGAGTTGCATAGTTCTCACTGGGTGTTGTGCGAATGAAAAGACTAGCTCGCGGGTACTTTTGGTTTCCTGGAATAGATAATGATATAGAAAAAATCGTTAAAAGCTGCGAGGCCTGTAGTTTTCATTCACAAAACCCTCCAAAGGCAGAAATATCTCCATGGCCCGTACCTACTGGTCCTTGGGAGAGAATTCACATTGATTTTGCTGAATTGAATAATAGTTATTTTTTAGTAATAGTTGATGCTTTCACCAAATGGCTGGAGGTTTTCGAAATGCCCACTATAAGCTCTAGTGCAACAATCAAAGCTCTGAGGAGGCTTTTTTCCACTTTTGGCTTGCCCAAGACTTTGGTATCTGATAATGGGCGATCTTTTGTTTCTGAGGATTTCGAAAGGTTCTTGTCACTCAACAACATCAAACACATAACTAGCCCCCCGTATTCTCCCTCTTCAAATGGGGCTGCAGAAAATGGTGTGAAGGTTTTCAAAAGTGGTATCAAAAAATATATTTTCAATAATCCCAGCAAAGATCTAAACCTGGGGTTATGCAGGTTTTTATTCGACCATAGAAATACACCACACTCTACTACAGGGGTCAGTCCTGCAGAGCTAATGTTTGGCCGTAACTTGAGAACGAGATTTTCCACCCTTTTACCAGTTGATTTTCCAAGAAATAGACTACAAAATGAAAGGGATATTCTGAAAAGGGTTGACAATCAACAACAAAAACAAATTAAGTATAGCGGGGGTAAAAAAGATGTTAAGTTTAGGCGAATTAGTTTTAGTGAAAAATTATAAGGTTCCTAACAAGCCCAGTTTCGTAAAAGGAAAAATAATTGAAATTATAGGCAAACGTACATATTTAGTTGAAATACCTGAACTGGAAAAAACTTGGAGAAGACAGGTTGACCAAATAAAAAAATGCATTGAACTACCGAGAAGAATTCAGTATAGTAGTTCCGGCTCAAGTTCAGATATTTCAGAAGGAAGTAAGGATGAGGATGTAATTGTGGATGTCACCCATGAAAAAATTATTGAAGTAAGTCCAGTCAATAATAACGATAGTATTTCGACCCAATCTAGCCCTGCTGGCAGTAATTCTAGTTCCGACATCTTTCCAGAGCCTGATGTGGCGTTTACCAGGCCTAAAAGAAATATTAAACCTCCAAATAGATTTACTTAACAATGATAATAAAGAGGTTAGCAGAGCAGGGTGATGAGGTTCCTGTTTTCTGTTTTGATTATCCTCTAAAGGGGGAAAATATTGTAGTGTATTTGTGGACCAGTGTATACCACGTTTAGGTTTGCCAGTGTAGAAAGACTGATTTGTTTGCGTTGTTTTTATGTACTTTTTCCTCTCTGTCGGAATGTGAAATTTGGATTGGAATGTTTCATGCATTCATTCTGAACTGGGTGTCGAATATAACAGTCTTGTTGTTTTAATTAATTGTTACCCTTTATAAGTAATTCAGTCCGAAGTGAGGACATAAAAGTTTCAAATGTTTACGGTTCGAATCTCCAGGCACTCTTGAACGGATTATTAGTTACTACTCGTAATTCAACTGGCTGAATGAAACGGCTGTTTTGCTTGGATGGTCGACGTTCTGAATTTGAGGATTTATCGATAACTTCGGCGATTCCGTAACTCGCGTTGGGATATCTCCCGTATTTTTTCGTCCTTTGTTTTTTCCATTGTTTTTAGTGCAGAAGAAACATAGTTAAAGTATCGCAGCAAGATAATAGCATATGCCACGAACAGCCTTTTATTTGATGAATAGCCATTGCGTTTATAAATGTTTCAATAACAAATTTCAATACTCTGAAACAGAAATATAATCCTAGAAATCCACTAGTGAAATCACCGATAAATAGAAACCATCCATATAATTTTCTGATTGTTGAATCAGCCATTTTTTCTAATTCCTCTTGGTCAAATAAATTAATAGCTGAGAATCCTTGGTTTCCAACTTCCTTCCCGACAATTTTCCGAATTATTATATTTTGTATCGCCTTCCTTTCTAGTCCGAACATTAATGATTCTTGAGCTTTTGAGAGTTCTGTGTCTAGATATATTCCTCCTGATCCGAGTTTTTGTATGGTCTGAAAATTGATATGACCTTCCATATCAGCTTTTAGTTGTATTGGGGGCTGAGCAATCAACGGTAACGGATCCATACCTATCCATTTATTGTCGATAAAAAATAAGGTGGGATAATTGAATTACATTCGGTTTCTTGCCCATGAACTTGCAGTGTTCTCGTGATTGGTGACATGAAATAAGATTTGTTGTAAGCTGTTACAGGGAGTTCTACATAACATTTATTTGTTTTCCTTATTTCAACATTTATGGGACTACAGGCCATGACATATAAAATTTCCCCATTCATTTTTCCTATAAATCCCAATTTCTGTTGTAGAAGGGTAGCTACTGCATTTGGAGAAAATGGGGCCATTGCTAGACGATTTTTTGATATTTCTCGTTTCAATAGGCACCTTCTGTAAACAGTCTCTGAATGTAATTCATCTAAATTTCGTTTGAAAGATTGCTCCACATATGAAAATTTTGTGTTGACATACGTCACTATGTCAGCTTCTCCACTGGCTCCGTGATCTTTCCATTTGGACAGGGTTTGTAACCTATCATATTTCAATGCTAAAATACGGGGGTGCTCAGTAGTGTACATCATTTTATCGCAGATTGGCTCGCTAGTGGTTATTTGCAATGCAAATATTTTTGTACGGTCTTCTATTACCAAGAAATTATTGCCGCTTTGTTTTTCGGTGACAATCGTAGCTTGACCTTCGTATAGTAATCTAAGAAGCTGATATTGTAATTTAGTGATTACCAGATAGTTTCTCCTATTATTGGATCTAGAAAATATGTTTCCAAGTAATCATATGTAACTCCATCTTGTAAAATAATCTCATTCGTTTCCAAACGGGCTGTAGCGAAATAATCGCGTAACATTATTTTTACAACTACATTATTCCATTCTTCTCCTCTGAAATTGTAAGTCATGCCTTGACAGGTTCCATCTCCATTTAATTCTCCTGCTGAAGTAACTGCAACGGAATGAGTACTATTCCTCTCTAACTTTATAATTTGATTCGCAAATCCGCGATATTCTAAAAAGTTATGCATATTTTTACATTCTTCTCTACCTATTTGTTCGACGTATTGTAGCATTCCTCCTTTGACTGGGCTACTATGTGACCATGCTCCGCAATTATAAATTTGCCTTGTAATTTGAAAAAGGCACGTATGGACATGCACTTTTTGAATTCGGGATCTCTCTAAAATCTGTACCTCAATGTTTTGAGTATTATAGCCGGTTGCTGGGTCTGGACATTCCGCAACATCTTTTGAAGAGATGGCAGTTATATTTGCGGTCGGAATTCTACAAACTGCCCAACCATTGAAGAAGTTATTTAGTCATGGCGCGCGCTATCCACGTCTTCTGGCGGATAGATGGCGGACGTAGTACTCTCTGTTCTCACTCTTACGTGTCGTTTCGAATCTCGCTGCAGGTGGCGTTGCCGGATTGTAATTTTATGCTTGTGTTTGGGTAAATTTGTTGTAGTAAATATTTTTGTTTCCTTCCAACGATAAATTGGGGGGATCTATTTGATGTGGTTCTTTTCTCTCAAATTCGTTTCTTCGAGACCCAGGGATAATCTTCTACAGGTCCACGGGATCTAGTGCTATAACTGTGCTGCATTTCTGTTGTTTCGCTGGCGGGTTCATTATCCGAATTTTCACTTTCTCGCTCGTTTTATACCTCATTTTCTTCTTCATCAATGCTTTCTTCGTCCTCTGAGCTGCTATTTTCGGAGCTTGGATTACTATCTTCCACATTATCTGCTATTATTTGTGGTGTTTGTGAGCGAGCGTTTCCTATATCTCTAGCGTCATACAAGTGTCGTTCTTCTGTCTGTCGTTCTTCTTTTTCATTGCTTTCTTCATCGCTATCGCTGTTTTCTACGTCTTCGTCCGTGCTTTGATTTTCAACGGTTCCTTTATATCTTTTTAATCTGTTTGCGTGTACTGTCTGCTCTGTTTTTCCACCTATGAGTTTTATGATGAAATTCACCGGACCAAGTCGTTTCATAATAGGCATGACGACAGTATCAAAAAATCGCTGAATTATTGGTTTTAGGGGAAAATTCATAATTGAAATATTCAAAACATTGCTTTAGTTTCATCTAAAAAATTCACATTATTAAGATTTTCAATAAAATAGAACATTAAAATACTGCAATCGACCATTTTGACTGAAACACCAATCACAGCGCATGACGTCACGCTTCAGTAAACTTCGCTGTCAATATCTTCCTTCAATCTGTTTTGCTGTTGAGAATAGTACTGATTACGCATTTGGATTGATTTTTCATCATTTTACGTGTTATTCATCAACTTCACTCTATTATATCAATGGAACCAAACTTTCTCAAGGCAAATAGCTCAAATTTGCTTGTAATGCTATTTTAGAGTTGATACCCGATAAAACGATGAATTTCTATAACTAGAAAACATTTACCAGTACTAGTAGTATTTTTCCTCATAGTAAACATCTAAAGTGATAAATCACCAAGTCAATCTGTATGTATTTGTTCTAATTAATTTCAATTATTTCAGGTCTTCAAGACCATCACATGGGGATGACGCGGTTATGTGCAACTAAAACGTGAAGGAAACATTTGTACAGTAAAGTGCAAGATTTGCCCAGAGCATAAAATCCATGAAAAACTATATGCTGTTACATTTATGGTTGAAGAAGATGAAGAGAAAGTAATATCAATCGAATGCCATGACTGTGTTGCTGCCCAGGGCGGATGTAAACATTCCATAGCGCTGCTTATGTGGATATATAGACGAAGCGAAGAACCTTCATGCACAGGAGTTCAATGTTACTGGCAGAAATCAAAGCTATCAAGAGTTGGCACTACCTTGAAATTTATATCTGCAGAAGATTCATCTAAAGGTAGCCCTATATTGTCTTCTAACTCCTCAGTCCTTGAAAAATTTCTAGAAGAAGGAAAAAAGAGAAAACTTGACAACTGTGAGCTACTAAAGTATCAACATGATTATAATTGTAATACACTACTCAGCTTTTCAATGCACCAACTTGTGCTTACATATAAAGAAGAGTGTTGTGAGTTATTTTTAAGTAAAATTAATTTGACTGTTGATATCATTAATATGATTGAAACTGAAACTAGAGACCAATTCAAAAATAGCCTTCGGTTCGAACTGAGGTATGGCAGGGTATCAGCGTCTAAAGCTTACGAGGTGAGTCGTTGTCAGACCAATGATGGGACTCTGATTCCTACCATCATGGGGGGTAAGATACCAGACACACCAGCAATGAAACGGGGTAGATATTTAGAAAATGAAGTTCGAGAAATAGTCAGCAAGAAACTCGGGAAAAAATCAAGAATACTCGACTTTTCATATCCCAAAAACATCCAATGATAGCAGGTTCACCTGATGGAATATGTCAAGATGGCATTGTGAAGATAAAATGTCCGATCAGCAACAAAACTTATCTCAATTATATAAAAATGGGAAACCCAGCAAGAAATGCTTTGCCCAGATTCAAATGCAAATGTACCTAAGTGGTCGTAATAAGTGTTACTTTTGCGTCGCAGACCCAAATTTTTCTACTAATAAACATGTTGAAATTATATGTATAACTTTTGATGAACAATATATGTCAGGCTTACTTGAAAGTGTTATCAAATTTTGGAAAACTCATGTATATCCATTGTTGTATAGGAGTATAGAATAGAAAATAAAAATGCAGAAATTTCATTTGTTTTATTTAATAAGAGAATCTTGTAAATTAATCAAACCACAAGCTATAGTTACTACATCATCGGAAACTTTAACCAAACTTAAGTTGAGACAGGCATGTGGTTTTAACATGTTGAATTCACGTAACCGTCTTATCACCCGCTCAACATGAATTTTTAAACTAGCAATTTGTTCAGTTTCTTTTGCTTCAACTTTAGTTAACTTACCTCCAGATACAACACTTGGAGGCCGTACTAATAGCACACCCATTTTTCGTAAATACACTTCCACATGTTGAAATCCTCTATCTGCCATGACGCACATATTGGGTTGTAAACATTTTGAAAAGTCAGAAGTTTCAACAATGCATGTGTCTGTTATTCGGCCTCCATAACCATTAGAAATATAATTTATCAAACCATTAGGTGTACAAGATATAAGGTACTTAATGGTATTGGCTTTCTTGTAATCAGACCAGGAAAGAGCTTGATTTAAGGCCTTTGAAGGCTTTTGTATCTCTAAACAATCTATTATACAAGTCACATTATTGTATTTATGCCTGAAAGCCATAGGTAATCTTTTTTTAATCAAGTCCCTATCTACGGATACAATAAAAGGACGCATTACAATTGCTATATTAGGTATATTAAAAAAAAAATTTGCTTGGATAAGTTCTATCAATGCCAAAGTCATCAGCAAGTTCACGGAACGAATTATTCAATCTAATCTTGTTTAGACATAGTGAAATATGGTTTAATGGTATATTTGTCTGTTCATGAATCAAGTTAACTAAATAGTAACAACTTGAAGGAATGCCAATATAAGAACAGGGGCTCTTTATAATTATCTTCAAGGTACACTCTGAAGCGTTTAAATTTTCTTTCCTTTTATCATCCTCTATCATCTCAGAACAATCTGATGTAGACTCCACTCAAAGAGATTTTACAGATATTGATGATTCTGATTGAGTCACAGAGAGAGTATAAGAAGCATCACTATCTGATTTTTCGACTATTTCACTCAAATGATTTACACTTGATCTTGATGGGTTACAATCAAATCCATGATGCTTGATTTTGAAAGGTGATGTAGAGACAGAATGTAGAAACGGCTTCAATGGTGATGTTGTCTGGTTTACTGAACATACTTTTGTTTGGTTAGCTTTACTTCTGAATGGTTTCGATATGTGTAATTGGATTGATTTATCCAAAACTCTTGGTGTCAATTGGGGAACTTCTACATTCTGCTGAGCTGTAAAACAAATATTTCATTACAATGTTATAATTATGAACACATATAGAATATATTAAGTCACAGAAAAATCTATGTAGTTTCGAGTAGTTTACCAACAATGTAGCTTTGTAATAACACTGAGAAAAAATGTATATACCTGAACTACCAGATGTAATTCCTCCGAAAGTTGATTGTGTAACTATAAATTTTTTTCATATTCCTTTTCACACTCTTCAAGAATCATCATTCTTCGTTTTTTAGCCATATAGGGTCGCTCTGTTGTGTCAGATTTTGTGGTTTCCTATCTGGTTGGCATATAAATTTAAGGGGCATACATCCTGGTTTCATACGTACTTGTGAAACTGACCCCATGACATGGTACTCTATATAATTTTCCATATCATTCGATAACTGCAGAACGAAAAATGAACTATTAATATTGATAATAAGAGTGGTAGCCAAGACCAAAACACACACAACCTCAATAAATTAGTTATTCCATAGTCTCATTATTTCAACTATCTCACGTCACAAACGTTTCAAGTTTAAGACCTAATAATATATTATATAGCAAGATGCATATATGATAATATACTCACATCAAAGTGGTCTTCACAGAAATAAATTGGCGAATTCGTGACTACCTCTTTCGGGTTTCGCCTTGCGAGCTTTAACCACTTATCTCTTATTATTTTCTTGTTTGGAACATGTACAAACACTTTGTTAGGTGTTCTTATTGATGTGTTTTTACACTGCGGTACTGCACACCACTAATAAACTTTGGAATTCATTTCACGAAATACTATAATATTTTGTTTACTTTCTTCGCTACGCGTAGACACAATGACATGCTTACTTAAGCGTGACGTCAGAGCTGACGCATGACAGCTGCGAGCTGTTTTCGCGCAATTCTCAAATAATATTAGAAAAATGGCTTTACACTTCTTTAAACTCGAGTTCATTACCGAAATGAAGGTTTTTTCGTAAACAGTAATTGTGTAACCACATTTCGGAAAAGTATTTCAAAATCTTTCGTCACGCCTATTCTGTAAGGTCCAGACCATGATGGGTAGAATTTTCTTGCTAAGATTTTGCCTTTCTTTGCCGGTTCTCTTAAATATACTCTATCTCCAATTATGAAGTCTTGATTTTTGCTTTCTTATTATATCTCGAACATTGTTTCTCGGCTGATTTTTCTAACATATCACGAGCCGTTTCGTGAGCTATTTGAAGTCTCTGTGTCATTTCTGTAGCGTAGTTATCGTCAAGGTAGTATTTTACTTGGCCATTTCGTATGGTGAGATGGTGAGGTAGGTCCATATCTCGACCGAATAGCAGAAAAAATGGGCTTTCCTTCGTGGATCGATGCACGTGGTTTCGGTAGGCCATCATAGCAAAGGGTAACCATTCGTCCCATGAATCGTTCTCTTCATTGACATAGTGGGATAGCATGAGCTTCAAGTCTTTATGAAGGCGTTCTATCATTCCATTGCACTAAGGATGGTACGGAGTAGTACGGAGGTGGAAAATTCCCAAAGTTTTGGAAATTTCGGCAAAAAGTTCGGAGGTAAATTGATCACCCATGTCGGTTAATAGTTGCCTTGGCACGCCGTGTCTGGTTATGATTTCCGTCACAAAAGCTTTAGCCACGGTGGTCGCTGTGATATCCGGTATTGCTATACACTCGGGATATCGATTAAGGCAATCCATGACAGTTAGTATATATTTATTCCCGTTTCTAGTACGATTCAGATGGTCCAACTATGTCCATGGAAATTCTGCCAAATACTGAGTATGGTACTGGTAGTTTCTGTAACTCTGCTGAAGGTTGATAGTGCGATTTTCTTAAATTATATGAGTAACACGCGTTACAATAGGTTATGATATCTTGCTTCGTTCCTCTCCAGTAGAAATCTTTCGAAATCAGATCCATTAGCCGACGTTGACCGTTGTGAGCAGATGAAGGTGCATCATGATATATCTGGAGGATTTCTTTTATCATAACTTTAGGTGCACATATCTTATCGTGTCTTTCGTTTTCCTTTCTTTTCAAGCGCAGAACACCATCATCACTGATATAGTAACGCTCATCATCTTGAACTATTTGCGGTATGAGTTGGCTCAGAATATTATCATTTTCTTGCATTTTTCGAATTTTTTCCGTTCTCCATATTACTGTCGTTAGAGGGGCACTTTGAAGAGGGTCATCTTGTGTGTTTACTAGAGCTAGGGGCTGTCCTTGGGTTTGAGCTGGTTCTTCCTCATTTCTCAAGCGGGTTAAAGCATCTGCATTGGTGTTCTTTTTTCCGGGTCTGTACTCAACATTGAAACTATATTCCATAAGGGCCATGGACCATTTCGCTAACCTTGAACTGGTCAATAAGTAAACGAGGGGGCGGTGATCCGTGTACACCGTGAAATGGCTTCCTACCAAGTAACAGCGGTATTTTTTAATATTCCAAACAACAGCGAGGCATTCGCGTTCTATAGTTGAATATCTGCGCTCTGCTTCATTCAGTGATCTACTACTATAACGAATGGGTTATTCTTGGCCGTTATATTCTTGGCTGAGTATGCCACTAATAGCTGTTCCGCTAGCATCAGTCATCAAGATGAACGGTTTTTGGAAATTCGGATACTTGAGAATGGGTGGAGTTATGAGAATGTTTTTGAGATGTTGAAAAGCTTGTTTTTGGGGCTCACCCCAATTAAATTCTTCATTCTTTTTTGTAAGCTTAGTTAATGGCTGTGCAACTTCTGAGAACTTTGGTACGAATTTTCTGTAAAACCCGCAGAGTCCGAGAAAAGCTCTTATTTCTTGCACGTTTTGTGGCACTGGGTAATTTCGGATAGTCTCTGTTTTCCCTGGATCTGTCTGACATCCATCTCCCAAAATTATATGTCCTAGATATTTTGTTTCCTTTTGCATGAAGTGGCATTTCGTGGGTTTTAACTTCAGATTGGCAGCTTTTAATCGATCGAATACATTTTTCAGTCTTGTTAAATGTTCGTCAATGTCTTTTCCACTGAAGATTATGATATCGTCTAGATACACGAGACACTCAGAACCTGTCAATTTCGACAGAACTGCATGAATGAACCTTTGCCAAGTGCTAGGGGCATTAGAAAGACCAAAAGGTAAACGCAAATACTCGTAGTGCCCGTCGGGTGTGGAAAATGCACTTGCTAAGTCCAACACGCTGAATGCACTATTCCCTGTAAGTTGATCTATCGTTTCTTGTAGGTGTGGTAAGGGAAAGAAATCTGTCTTGGTTATGGCGTTCAGGCTGCGATAGTCGACTAAGATGGCTGGAAATGACCAAGGTGATTTCGACTCTCTCATTATTCCGTTGTCTAATGAGTCTTGTATTTCTTTTTTCATTATTTCCTGCCTCTGATAAGGAATCCGATAAGGTCGTCGTGCGATAGGAGGAACATCTCCTGCAATAATCCTATGCTTCATTTCACCCGTACAAGTGAGCTTCTGTTCGGGAGCTTTGAATACGTCCATATATTCTTTCACAAGTTTTTCTAACTTGGTTTCTTTCTCTGTCACGAGATGATCCAAGTGCAATTGTTGTAAAATTGTTTGCTTTTCTGAAATACTTATATTTCTTATTTCTTTAATGTTCTCACTAGTTCTCTCTTTCTCCGCATCGGCCGCATAAGTTCATGCGATAATCGTCTTTCTTTGAATCAATAAATCGGTCTCTAAAATGTTCATAACTTGAATGGGAATCTCTTTCTCTGTCTTACATACCGATCTAGCTATCATAAGCCCTTGCATTGCTTCTTCACTTTCGATGACTACATTTTCTGAGGTAAGTAATGCATCCTGTTTCATTTGTGCCATACATATAGTGACGGTTCTAGGTGGTAGTCTTAAATCCTTGGATAAATAGACTGCCACACTGGAAGCAACTAATTTTTCAGAACCACAGGGGCTCCTTGGAGCTTGGACCCTATGTTCGAAAGTGCCACTCCCTGAATTTTCTATATCATACTTGGCTTGACTTCTCTCTTCCTTCATATAGGCGCCTCTTCGACTCTCCTGACTTGTTTCTTCCCTAACGATTTCTACTTATCTTTCAACAATTTCTGATGAGCTGGAATTTGACAAATTCCTTCTGTCTAGTTTTTCTGAAGTCTTCGGTCGTCCTGTGTCGTTATCAGCCAAGAGGGCGCCCACCCCCTGTGCTTGAGAATTTGTAATCTTGGGCGCTGACCACAAATTCTCTTTCGACTCGATTCTTTCAGTCACTACTTTACTCAGGTTCATCATCACTTTTTTATTCCCTTCAATTCGCTTTCTAATTCTCCCAGCTTTCTCGCGACATCATTATTTTTTCCTTCGTCCTCAGTTTTTCTCACCTCTCTTCTTTCTGTCATTAATTCAATTTTTCTTCCAATATATACATGTAGCCGTTTTCCCAGTCAATCTTAACTTCAAACCTTTTCAAAAAGTCTAACCCTAATAATATATCGGCTTCAAAATTCCCAGCTTCTATAATAACAAATTCGTGTTCGATTATCTTATCCCTACTAAGCGTAATCGGTATTTTCACTTCTCCTTTATCAGAGATTCTCCTTCCTTGAATGTCTACTGAATCAAAACTCTTTTTTTTATAAATTTCAAACCCCTCGGCGACATGTGGCTTTGTTAAGGATACGTGTGACCTGAATCAATAAAAGCAGTGAAAAAATCTCCTTGGATTTGTATCAATGCAACGTTTCGGGGTTTCTCGTCATTCGAGGTGCAATTCAGTATCCTTGCCAATCCTAAATCTATGCGTCGTTCCGGGATGGTGCAGCTACATTGCGGGGCTGAAATGCAACTGCTTAGCCGTTTAAATTCTGGTGAAGCGGTCTGTTCCAAGCTTGCTGGTTTTGTGGCGGAGTGTAAGTGTATCTCCTCGGTGGGCCGTTATTTCCAGTGTGGTTTTGCGAGCTATGATGATTGGATCTGCGTTCTGGAGTCGTTCCCTTATTGCAGTCTCCTAATTGATGTCCTGGCTGGTGACACCCAAAGCATAATTTTCTATCTAATTCGGTCCTTTTTCTTGGACATTCTCTAGCGAAATGTCATCTTCCACTGCAATGAAAACAATTATCAGACGTAAATTGCCTATCTCTCTGTCCTGGGGCCTGTCCTACGTTTCTGCACTCTCTGCCTTGCTGCTTCGTCATGTCCTCTATCAGTTCCTCTCTTTCTGCTGTTTCGGCTGCTTCCTGTATTGTTTCGGGCTGAGCGCTCAGAACTCGCTTTCTGACTGGATTTAATAGCCCCATAACAAACTGGGTCGTTAGGTTGCGGTCGAACTTTTGTTGCAATACCCTATCGACAGTGGCGTCTCCTGTGAGCTCATGAGTTTTCAGGGCAATTATCTTCAATCGGGCTAGGTATTGTCTACAAGACTCTCCATGGCGCTGTCGGTATTCCAGAAATTGTTTTAAGGCTTGTCCTGGAAACTGCAATGTCCCAAACTGTTCCTTAATTTTCTGTTTCAGCTCTGTCCATGAAGTTGTAGTTTTCAGGATTGGCTCAGACTCCAAAAATTGTTTCGCTAATCCTCGAAGTTTCAATCGGGCTATGGCAACTTTCTGTTTTTCTGTCCAATTGGCAATATTGGCGGTTTCCTCGATAGTTTGTACAAAATCGTTTATGCTAGAGTTTCCATCGTAGCTAGAAAAAGTATCAAAATTGAAAGTGACAGGAAATATGAGCTCTTTCTATTCTGCAGCGGTTGTTTGACGGATCCTCCCGTCATTTTGAAAATTTTCGTAGTTCCACTTCTTTTCTAGCTATCACCAAACTATTACCATGGCGCGCCGCTGATCCATAAGGGTTGGTTTGATGGAAATTTCGAGCGGTCATTATTAGGTTTAACCGAAGTTGAACTTTATGGATCAGAGTGCGAACAGATCTTGATTTGTGTTGGGTTCGTGTTCTCTTGAATGGAAACAATTTGGTTGTTGATACATTATATAATTCAAATCCCATATGTACATTCAGACAATGTTATAAACACAACAGGAAACATGCACTACATGAGTTTCAATTGAGACATGAGATTCATAAGAGACACCCGGTATGTCCGACATTTTTAACGCAATGTTACGATCATCTTGCAGAGTCATTAATAATATTATTATTATAACTCACACATTGTTCTCAGCGATACAGGCACTTCGGACTTTTAGCAACTGGATTTGGTCTCGAAAGAAAGCTACAGCGTGATTTTCTGCACAAACTGACGTTGAAAAATTCAATGCAAACTTTTGAATCGAGCTTAGATACTCATTGTTGAATTCTCTGAACTTATCTGAACTGTTTCATTCGTGATCTGAACTGAGCTTCTTTTTGAACTCTGCTATCAAAACTGAACTGTATAGACTGTCTGAAAGACAGCTGATCTAATTCAACTACTCACTCAAAGACTGAGTTGAAGCTGATTCTACTACTCATTCCAAGATTGAGCTGAAACTGATCCTACTACTCATTCAAAGATTGAGCTGAAACTGATCCTGTTCAACAACTGAATCATTGCTTTATAAATGATTTTATTCGCCAACGTCACAGCTGGTCAAACGAAGGAATCTCGAGAGAACAAAGGAATCTTGCTGATGTCGTAAATGCTCAAATAGATCGAGGTCGCTGGTATCATAAATTTTAATTGACATGCGGGGCCACGGCCATGAATCGTTTCCAGCTCAAGCCAGCGACATTATTTCGCAATTCATTAGAACAATCCAACATGTTATTGGGGTCACGATTTCTCCATCAATTATTATTGACTGCTGCCTGAAATCGGCATAATTCGAATTTAGTCATTGTTTCCGGAGTTCTGTGTCGTGCGAGGTGACTGCTGCCGTCATGGTATACATAAATATAATTTCAAACATTCTCATTTTCAACTTTATACTTTGAAATTAGTTGAAAACAATATGAATATATTGGGCATCAATTATTAAGGAACTATCTAATTTCCAAACTTTCGTTTATATTTGTTTGCTAGGCCACTTGAAATACTTTATACTTTGTTAAAAAAATTTAATAATACTCTCTTTCTGTATTCAAATAAGTGGGGGCAGAACAAGTGAAAGTCCTCCAAGATTTCATAATACACGGAATTCCAGCTCAAATGATCCAATTGATGGGATGAGAAATTATGTAACTTCATTCCTGAATGAAGGATTGGTGAGTATCATTTGAAAAATCATTGGAAAATAGTAATAGTTATCTACGGTGGCGTAGAAGGGCCATCATCACAGCTGAAAAAAATTATCGTTAAATTCCGACTTCGAACTCGGAAATTAACTGAATTCCGAGATTGAAGTCGGAATTCAATGAAATTCCGAGATTGAAGTCGGAATTTAATCAAGTTCCGAGTTTGAAGTCGGAATTCAATAAAATTCCGAGATTGAAGTCGGAATTTAATGAAATTCTGAGATTGAAGTCGGAATTCAATTGAATTCCGAGATTGAAGTCGGAATTTAATAAAATTCCGAGATTGAAGTCGGAATTTAATGAAATCCCGAGATAGAAGTCGGAATTTAATAAAATTCCGATATAGAAGTCGGAATTTAATAAAATTCCGAGATTGAAGTCGGAATTTAATAATATTCCGAGATTGAAGTCAAAATTTAATAAAATTCCGAGTTTGAAGTCGGAATTTTAGGAAATTCTGAGATTGATATCCGAATTCTGCCGGAGTCCGAGTCTAGTTACAACGTGATATTACTTTGAGGTGGAGCATTTAAAATGGATCTCAGTGCATTATTGGCTTGTTTGGCTCTCAGTTCATCGAAATGGAGGTGACTACAACATACGTCTTTCCATCGAATAAAATAAATATTAATAACAAACTGCCATAGCCACGTCCACACTGATGTTGATGAGTCCTCATTTTTTACCTTGTTGGAATTAATGTGATCGATGTGCCAATCATAGATAAGTTTCCTATTTCAACTCATTTTTGCTACAAAAAGATGTGAGTAACTATAAAAAGATAAAAAAGGAATAGGTGTTGGGGTTGACGAAAAGTTGAGTAACCGGTAACGTTATTGGTGAGTTTGAGATCCTAGTTTTCTTGTAGAGGTTGGACGCTATCGATGAAGAAACCGCATTCATCTATCTTTTGTTTCCATTCTGTACTTGAAAGTGTGAACCATCATTTCATGATGATAGGTTTTGTTTAACTACGACCTTTTAAACAATAACTGACTATTGAGTTCGTCAATTGTTTTACTTTTTATGAGCTCAAGTAAACCGAAGAAAATTCTCGTTCGCGGTGGCTTATTTGTTACTGCTTTGCCGTACGATATGCCCGCTGTAAGAGCTCCTCGTCTTGGTGAAGTATAAGTTTATAATAATAATAATCGCTTTTATTGTTGCCGGCTAACATTTATATTTACTGTACAAAATAATAATTTTTTTGACATATTAGTTAGACCTGCAGAGCACATGGCAAAGTTCGCACTCCCCTGACTAGTCTCAGTCACAGGAGTAGCGCTCTTCCACTTAACCTTTCAGTCTTTGGTCGTTATCCAGCAGATGACGTTGCACCACAAATATCTGGTGTACCTGTCAAATCACGCCATCCGTCTTTTTCAACAGCAGAACAGCATGAACTGTCCAGCTATCAGAGATTGTAATTACATCCACATTCAAATCCGATAATCATATTGTAATTGGGGAGAATCTAGAAATAATTATCAGATTCCTTAAGTAAATTACCTTCTGAATTTTATAGGGATATATAATGATAATGCCACGAAAAATATGATTTTCAAAATTTCTTCGGCTAGTAAAGATTGATTCAAAATATTAGCTAAGTACATTCATTTAGTTTTATTTATCTGAAAAATAAAAAATATTCTAATCTAGTATAACTTTAATATATATTTGGCGTTCAAGACAAATTAACAAAAAATGGGGCGACCCCTTCAATTTCTCCAAAGAACAGTTCTATCCTATCTTCAATCAAAAGTCACCGACCGGTCAGAATATATTTATTCTTCTTTCGGAAGTTTTACGGCTGAACGGTGGTACCGAAGGAGATCGAAGAAGTTGCCGCCTTTGATCGAAGCGAAAAGTAGAGGTGGGGGTAAAGTTAGGTTAGGTTTTTGGCAGTAAGACGTGGTATGAATTTATTGGCATTGGCTTCGCAGTGCAGTAGAGCAGTAGTATGTGAAGAGTGGCCAGAGAAGCATTATTTGACATTTGTATTTTCCGGGCGGACTTTCCTACAGATATGAGAATAGAAGAATTCTTAAGGACCAGAGGAATTCCGGAGGAAACAATTGACAATTTCGATGAGCAAAAAGTAAGTACATATTTCATATGTACACTTTCGTGGAAATGAAGACGTTTTGAATAGCTTTTTCTGCTGTAGATAGAAATAAGCACATAATATCATATATAGTTTCAATAATTCAACTCTTTCGGGTATTTACTGACACAACCAGCAGGGAAGTTGTATAACTTTCTTCGTGGCGATTAAGTGTCATCTTGAAAATCATTCTCAGCAAATTATGCCTGTTTAGATCGAAAGTAGAATAAGTTCAGGAACCCAGAAATTGAAAAATAATTTTTCAGATAATGTTGTGAAATTGAATTGAAAATGATATTTTTAGAAAATTTATTATATAACAGTTTGTTGATTAGTACTATATCTAGTTATATCCATGAAGCAAGCAATTGCAATATGTTTTCTCACCTCAGGTCGTGAAGCTAATACATATTCGAACGGTACAAAATACAAATCACAGAACCAAGTTGAGATCTGCGACAGCATACTTATATTCAACTTGTATCCATTAAAAACTATTAGATAGCTCAAATAAAACCGAATTTCACTTCTCAATTTATTTCTGTCTACTGTTATATATATAGATATAACATTTGTTGTCTTTATCATGACAATTATATTCTAACAGTTTGATACGTTGTTGGTATGACAGAAACTTTTGAATTTCAGAATCATCGTCATGACTCAATTCTCTTTTTCAGGTGGAGTACCAGTCCGATTTTGTCCATGATGACAACTTCACCACTGTGAGCTTACCTGATGAAGTTTAAGGCTATGAAACAAATGACAATATTCAAATATTAGTTATTCATCGATCCAATGTTTCTGAAGACATGATAAAAGCTTTTGAATAAGATTTCCTCGATGGAAGCAAATTGAAAATAGAAATGATTTTACCGAATGGTCAGTCTGAGATGGCCGAAGATATTGAAGGGGTGTTCAGAGATGCACTTTCAGAGTTTTGGAATACTTTCTATGAAAAGTGCACGGTTGGTACAACTTTGAGAATTCCATATCTTCGGCATTTTGGAAAAACTTAATGGAAAGCCGTAGCCAAATTTTTTTTAAAAGGGTACACATCCCAGAAATACTTTCCCATCAAACTAGCACCCGGTTTTCTGAATAGCTGTTTCAACGTAAATATCAACGAAGATGAATTGGTGGACAACTTTTCGCATTTTTTATGTGATGTTGAGAGGGATCTGCTAAATAAGGCATTATCGAATTTCAGTAGTGTTGAAATCGATGATCTTAATGATGTTTTCACCAATATGGATGCGAAATGGTATCCAACTGAAAATAACTTCAAACAATTAATGGTTGATATGGCACACAAAGAACTCATTCAAAAACCTGCTTCCGTTGCTGAATGTTTCTCTAATGAAATTTCTAGATTGGGTGAAATATCTTTCAGCGAAATTCAAGATCACCGCATTGAAATAACACCAACAGTGAAAAACTGTTTGAGTAAGATTAGTATAGACGAAACTGTTGCTACTGTCAATGAAAAAAAAAATTTCGGATTCATAAAATAATTTATTAAAGAAGTAGATGAACGCACGCGTATGGCCTTTTTTCGTTTTTGTACAGGGTCGGATTTGCCAATAAATAACATAAATGTAACCTTCAATGACACCGACGTTGTAATGCGAATGCCAATAGCGCATACTTGTGAGGGGTGTGACACGCTCCCGAGAGAGATGAGTTTTTTTTTTTAGAAAGAAAAAAAAAAAACTCTCCCCTCCCAACACACATATTTTTTTTTTTTTTATATTTTTTTTTTTTTTTTTTTTTTTTTTTATTTTTTGTAGATCTTTTTTCTGCGGGAAATAATACTTTTTTTTTATAATAAGAAGAGGAGAGGGGTTTTTTTTTTTTTTTATAAAAAAAAAAAAAAAAAACACACACATCTCCCCCCCCCCCCCCCTCCCAAAAACCTCCCCCCAAGAGAAAACCAAAAAAATAAAAATATAAACCCCCCCCTCCTAAATAAACTTCTCTCTAAAAGACATTTTCTTTTTCCCCACCCAAAAAAAAACATTTTTTTGTTTTTTTTGCCGCGCGCAACGAAAAAAAAAAAAAAAAAAAAAAAAAAAAAAAAAAAAAAATACTATACACACCCCACATAAGGAACCCCCCCCTCGCCGGGACCCCTCTTTTTTTCCCCCCTCTTTAATAAAATATAAAAACAAAAAAAAAAAAAAAAAAAAATTCCCCCCCCCCCCCCCCCCCAACACTCTCCCCCCCCATACAAAACAAAACAAAACCCATCACACAGAGTACCCCTCACTAAAAATAAAACACACCCCACACTCCTTCTCCCCCCCCCACTCCTCTCCCCCCCCCTCTAAAAAAATAAAAAATTTTTTAAAAAAAAAAAAACCCCCCCCAAAAAAACAAAAATTATTTTTTATCTCTTATCTCCCCACACCATCCCCCCCCCCCTCTTTTCTTCTCTCTCCTTCCCCAGGGGGGGAAAAAAAAAATTTTTTTTTTTTTTTTTTTTTTTTTTACACCCCTCTTTTTTTCTTTCCTCTTTTTTTTTTTCTCTTCTCTCTTCCCCAAAAAAAAAAAAAAAAAATAAAACACATTTTAATTAAAAAAAATAAAATCAACACACAACACAAAAAAAATAATACCCGCCACGCAAATTTCTCCCCCGGGGGGCCCCCCGGGGGGGGGGGAACGGGGGCGCCCCCCCCCCCCCCCCCCCCCCCCCCCCCCCCAAAAATAATATTATTTTCTCTCCCCCCCCCAAAACAAAACAAAAAAAACAAAACACAAAAACAAACACCACAACTCCAAATAATAAATATTCTCCCCCCCCGCGGGGTCTTTTTTTTTTTTTTTCTTTTCTCTCCTCCCCCCCACACTAAATATAAAAAAAAAACAAAAAAATAAACTCACCACACTAAATAAAAAAAATATAAATATATATATATATATATATATATATATATATATATATATATATATATATATATATATCTATCTTTCTCACCTTCAATCCCACTAAAGGTACCCCTTCACGTACAGTCGTGGCCCGCGCGCCAGGACTGACGGCTAGGCCTGCGCTCCTGGACTGATGGTATGCCAAGGGCCTACACGTTCAGTCCAAAACCACAAAAACTGTCAGTTGATGTTGAGAAGTGGTGGTATCAACGTGAGAATTCATTGCTCACATTTTTCAATTCCTTTCGGAAAGAGCTTCTGAGGTTTTTTGTCACTTATTCTTTATTTGCATCAGGTACAACCGTTCGGAGCTTTGTATACATGAGAAGTTTTGACAGTCGTTAAATCGTTCATCAACAATAAAACAAAAATATTGGTTTCATTTATTTATTTACTGTTCAATCGAATTCTTCATCAATCTTCGTAAATTTATGTATAATTCAATTGCATGATAGGGATCGCTGTCAAATTTGTATCCATTTTCCATCATAAAAATCTTACAAAGATCATACACATCGTCATCACACGGATATCGAGAATATGTGTATTCCGAAGTCACTGCCTCGAATATGAAATGTGGAATTTTAATTGAATAATTTTTTGCTTCATATAAGGAGGGCATTTCAAACATAATAGTTGGTCTGCCGGAGGGAGAAATACTATTTCTTGATCTCCTTATTTTATGAACGTTTCACGCTATAACTACCTGATCCAGGTTCATCTGAAAATGATGGTAAAAACCAATAAGAGTATTTTGACAATTTTGTTATTTTACATCGTGGAATGAACTCCACAAGAATCCATACCTGTATGATGTCCATGAAACAAAACTGAATTAGTGATTTATCTAGGAAAGAACCATCAAAGTGGTTATCTTCTCTCAATAGCCGAAATAAGTTCATCCAGAACTGAGCACAATGCTTTCTCAAAATCGACCACCAAGCTTCAATACGTTGAGTACTTTTACCATGGAGCACAGGTGGTTTAGAAGAAAGATGCTCATTGAAGAGTTCGTGTAGAGTCGTTTGAATTCTCTCTATAACTTTGTTTTCGTTCCCCAAATCAAATCTCACTGTTTGGGAAATACCTCCGATCGATTTCAGTCCATCCATGTAGTAGCCCGCTACAACCTAAAATCATAAATTCAAAGTCGCCGAGGAATGTAATTTCGGTAAAATTCCGTTTATCTGCCGCAACCGAGTTTAGAAAAAAAAAATGTGCCAACTTGTGTATTTCGAGTCGCTCAACACGAATCCGAAGTCAAATCGCAGCGCTGTTCCTTTTTTCCGAAATTATGGCATTTCAAATTTCGCACCAAAAAAACATAAAAAACACACGTATCCATTTGTTGGGTACCCTATAAACATCATTTCACCTTCTTCACAACTTTTTACTGTTTGTCAATTTTAAACTCGAGAAATAATTCTTGAAACGATTTTGCGGTTATATTAGGTCATATCGCGTTATCAGTGCCGGTTTTACCCCCATTAGCGCCTTGGGCGAGATTTCTGCGGCGCCCCCTAACTGCAATTTGAACCCACACGAAAAAAAAAAAAACAAAGGATATAATGAAACAACTATTCATTGAAAGAAATAACCATTTTCTAGCCTTTCTATCAGCGAACTCTTTTATTAGGTTATCAAAGTCGATGTTTTCAGCAATTTCATTTTCGATTGAAAAAGTTACCAAGTTTGTCAATCCAGATTGAGATATTGTCGATCGCAGATAGGTTTTTATCAGCTTGAGCTTATAAAAACTCCTCTGCCCACTAGCAACCGTTACAGGTTTAGTAGCAATATTCGCAATGCTTTCCATTATTGTAGTTGCGATATTTGATGAAATTCAAAACAAAACAACAGTAACATTCTGAGGCAAAAAAAGATTTCAGACCTAACGATTTTTTCGCTAAATTTAGGGAATTTACCTATACCCTAATAGCCACTTTTGACAGTAATTTGACAATTGAAATTACCTACCTGAAATTTGCTGCTCGAATTTTCCGGCAATTAGACAAATAAAAAAAAAGACTACAGTCAACTTTTGAAGTGAACTTGCATTCTGATTAGTGTAGTAAATTCACCTCAAACTTTATACAAAATTGTGTACAAATTATCGTCAATAACGGAAAGACCTGAAGTTGACGGAAGACGAAAAGTTAACGGAAAGTTTCACAAAGTAAACTTTTGGTAAGAAAACTATGGTAGGTAAGTAGGTCTCGCTCAAAGAGTGAGGGGATATAAAAGAGTACCTCCGGCGCCCTAAAGCCGTTACTACGCGCTATAACCACAAAATCGTATCGGCAATAATTATTCCTAGAGTTCGATATTGACGAACAGTAAAAAGTTATGAAGAAGGTGGAATGATGTTTATCGGGTACCCAACAAATACACACGTGTGATTCTGATTGTTTTTTATGTGGAAAAAAAAGACGAAACATACCCTTCTTCTGAAATTTAAAGGGCCATAACTTCACTGCGTTTTGACTTCGGATTCGTCTTCAGCGACTCGAAATACATAAGTTGGCGCATATTTTTTCAGAAACTCGTTTGCGGCAGATAAACAGAATTTTACCGTGATTTCTATCGACATAAATGATAGCTTTCAAGTTACAACCAGAAACTTCCTCAACATTCAATTTTCTGGCTCTCCTATCCGTAGATTTGAATACATACCTTAAGATCACTGGAAGTGGAGCCACTGCGGAGCCAAATTATGTGTCTAGAAAAACCGTCGATACAGCCATTGATGCAAATACCATGAGGTTTCAATTTGTCGTAGGAGTCAACATGCCAGAGGAAATTGGGTGCATCCACCTATACCCATTGAGCTGTCCTGACGTCATCAATTCTGATTCAAGAAATTTCATAACATCTTCAATTCTTGAATATTTTTTCCTTCTATACAATTGTTGTTTTGACAAAATTCTTTCTAGAGTACGACTCGATATTTGTATATCATAAAAATGTTAAAAAAAAGCTTGTATTTCCCTCTGCTGAAATCCGTATGAGTAGTATTTTTCGATAATTCTTCGGTACTGTTTTCCTGAAAAACAAAACAAATAGGCTTGATCTCTGAATCGCATTCAGTTCAGTGGAGCATGGAAAAGATAATATAAAAAAATTGTTTTGGCAAATACGATCCATGGTTCTGAAATCTTTCGATCAATGCACCGTTGCAATTTGTACCACTTTTCCATGCTAACTTTGGTTTTTATGTCAGCCCATTTTGATGATTATAATTGGTTTTCGATCTTCTTCTTCGAATCGAGTTCTGTTATTGTGAATTCAATATTTAGGCACATGCATGTCGGCGAAAACGTGAAACCTACCATGAATTTCATATAATGATATACATATACATAAGTTCATAAGTTGCTCATTTCATATGGTAGATTCTGTATATTGACTTGGAATTCGGGTATTTTTCCATCTTTAATAAATATCTACTGTTTAAATGGATGAATTTTGTTCAGTATGATATAATAATTATGGAGAAGCATTCAAAATGGTGCTCGTTCACCAGCAAATAATTCTAAATGTGACAATATATCTCCCGCTGGTAATTTTACGCTCGATGTTATATTTGATGATCGATTGATGAGGTATATTTCAGCCTCTGGAACTGGACTCCACGATCAATCAATTTGACACCTATGAACTTCTGATAGCAAATTTGGAAACAACCATTTCACAGAACTCCATTCGAATCGAAAGCTGAACGAAAATACATGCTTATATGCCAATGAAATATAAAGAGCAACTAAAAACTTGAATATTTGCAAGGGAACGAACATAATTTCCGGAACATTATTACACACTCGAATGTCATCGTTTCAAACACCCCACAAAAAAAAGGAAAAACTCCAAAAATGGATGACTATTTGATAATCTGCATAGTTGATGAGTTCACTCAAAATTAAATTGCGGCTCAAGAATATAAAAGTGTGGAAGGTTTCACTTTTCAATGAGATGTACGTACTAGATATTGTCTATATCATAACTAGATTCGCTGAAAATTCGGAATTGATTTCAAAACTGGTTGAGATATCAAAGAATTGATAGGAATGAAAATTGTTCAGTACTCGACTTCGAATCCAGAACTCTTGAAATATGAAGAGTATTCTCTTTGGGAAAGTGATTCCGGAAAAGCGGTGCTATTGGTAACAATGTGTTACTCGAAATATTTCAGGTTTATAGATCATATTAATTTATGATACTCAGTCTATATTCAAATAGATATGCCATCTCGTTCTTCATGTACATCTGATGGTCCATATATCTTGGGTTTCCCTGTTGTAATTTTATGATTCGAAAGATATTTATACACACTACAAAATCTTGACTCACTCACCTCCATTTCGACAGTTATTCCACTCGATTTCAATGAGGTGGAATACAAGTAAATTAACAACCAACAACACTCACTGAAACTGGGAAATGCTGAATGATTTATACCACTACATCAATGTTTTTCTCAAATTCTGACTTCAATCTCGGAATTTCATTAAATTCCGACTTCAAACTCGGAATTTTATTAAATTCCGACTTCAATCTCGGAATTTCATTGAACTCCGACTTCAAACTCGGAATTTGATTAAATTCCGACTTCAATCTCGGAATTTCATTGAATTCCGACTTCAAATTCGGAATTTTATCAAATTCCGACTTCAATCTCGGAATTTTATTAAATTCCGACTTCAATCTCGAAATTTCATTAAATTCCGACTTCAATCTCGGAATTTTATTAAATTCCGACTTCAAACTCGGAATTTAATTAAATTTCGACTTCAGAATGGAAATTCTATTCAATTCCAACTTCAATCTCAGAATTTCATTAAATCCCGACTTCAATCTCCGAATTTATTAAATTCCGACTTCAATCTCGGAATTTCATTAATTTCCGACTTCAAACTCGGAATTCAGTTAATTTCCGAGTTCGAAGTCGGAATTTAACGATAATTTTTTTCAGCTGTGATGGTGGCCCTTCTACGCCTTCGTAGTTATTTATGCAACAAGTGCAAAAAGTAAACGTGATGTGAAATTATCGAACAATGCCGTTAGGCCCAGTATGAGTTGGGTACTATATTTGTTTACCTTCATGTAAATCGAAGGGCCAGTTTTCAAAAACATTCAAAAACTCTCGATGGATTGCTCCAACCATTGGAAACATGATAACAATAGTTGAATAAGCCGGTTCAATCGGATTACTCATTGGTGAATTTGTAAACGGCCAAACTGTAATGAAAAGCGATATATGAGTGTCATAATAATAATTTATCTGCCAAGGGTATGAAGTACATGTTTATGCAATGAGGGTGACAATGTCATAAAGCCGTGGTCCTCTGGCCCGAAGATTTGTAAGTCGCCCGTGTTCTACATACCATATTCTATGTCATAATAATTCGTTATTGCATCAAAATATGAATATTCGCAAAAAATCAATGATTCTATTCAATTTCTACTAGATACTAGGGTTGCTAGAAAAATACAATAAAAAGTGAAAATTTTTGTGTCTTTATAGCCCATGCGAGCCATAAAATGAACAAAGACACTGTTATGCAATTGGTAACCAAACAATGAACATACAATAATGACGTAAAATTTAACGAGCTAGTTGTGCGAAATATCGTCCAAATATACTTATTACTTTTCATAATTCTTATATGAAAGATCAGTTTTGAAAGTGCCTCTCCAGGATATAACTTACAAATAGGTATTAATACGCTAATCAGAGATATTGCGCACAAGGAACTAATTCAAAAACCATTCTTTGTCATCAAATGTTTCAGTAATCATTTCAGAAATTCTACTTTGAATTCTTTCAACACTATAAGTTCACTTCACATCAATCTGAAACCTACAGTGAAAAACTGTTTGAACCAACTGACTACATCAGGAGACCTGAGCATCGACGAAGCGAAAGTTTTTTCTTATCTCAAGGAGTACATTAGGGAAACTGATGAAAAAATGAGGCAAGCATTTTTTCGCTTTTGCACAGGATCACATCTGCCGATTCTAAAAATTTGTCACCCTCTTTTTATTTCCTCCGTAGTTCTGAATAAACTAATATTGATGAAAGTGCAAAGGGGTAGCTTTTTTTTGCGTACGGCAATCAGTGTGTTAGGAGAGCTCCGACCGTGGGTCTTATATTTTCTTGAAAAGGGCGCCACTTGATTTTGATGTATTTAAAAGCAAGAAACAAAAAGAACTTTGTTCGGTCAAAATTTATAATGTTCGAATTGCTCAAAGGTAACAACAATCCAGAACTATCCTGGGAGGTATAAATAAAATAGACAAAAATAATATATAACACTGCTCTGGACGGTTTTTTACACAAACAGATATCAGTTGACGCCGCTGCAGCTGCAGTAGTATCTTACAGGGGATTTTCTATCCTAAGGATCAAATTTACACTAAACGTTTTTAGTATTTTAAACACCGACACGGTTTTTTTTGATACCAAACAAAATCTTTAAAATATCTAATATGAATGTGATGACGAGAATATAGAATAATAATTGATCATTCGAATTGTGTACTCTCTTGGAACGGCAACGAAACGTTCATAGCTTGATAAACTGGATATCTCTCACCAAATTTCCGGGCTCTATCGTATCGGCAAATTTCAGTTACAGGAAGGCGGACTGTGCAGTCTAAAACCCCAGGAGTTCTATCAAAAAACCATATCGAGTATTTCGTTTGGGAGTTGAAAAAAACAACAGGCCCCGCTTCAGCTAACTGATTATTTATGTAATGGTAGGATGGAGATCAGGGCATTATCTGGCAGGCCTACAGAACTATTTGTACCCTGCATGTGCAAATGGATGTTTTGTTTTTATAGACTATATATTAAATCGTTCTATTCATTATGTATTGTCTTTTTCTCGCTCCTGTTCGATGTAAAGCTTAATACAATGCCTCATTTATCGGAACATTTTCATCATCTATATCTATTTCAACATTATTTATATTGATTATATCATTTTGATATATGCATATATTGTGAAGAACACAAGAGGCCATTATATCTTTGCAGGTCCATTCCACAGATTTCATTTTAGAAAAAATTCAGTCCCCGAAATATTTTTTTCAGTAAAGCAACAGCTCTTTCTATTGTACTTCTGGATTTTGAAAGATTATAGGTGAATCTTCTATGGGCTTCGGTGAGATGACCATTATATTTGAAAGGCACCATCAAAGTTGGTGAACATAGATAAGCTTCATCCTCAAGAAGATGAGAGTCGTTTGGGAATTTTTCTTATCTCAAAGTCGTTAAATATTCAAAACACCTCGCTTCTTTTCAAAACTGTGGAATCATGGGTTGAACCAACTTCTCCCACATAGCAATGGATGAACAACATTTTATGATCACATACAGCCTAAAAAAATTTAGTTTCATTCAATGAACTCAAGACCATATGTTGATGAATGTGTATCCTTTCCTTCTAACACCTCCGTCAGTCGAAAACCGCCGAAGGTTTTCGTTTGAAAAATAACAACTAACAATAGAATTTGAGATGAATGACTTCCGAAATTTGCGATGGAGAACTTAGGGGAAGGAGTTTATCTTTCTCAAATTCTTATGATTTGTCTGAATGCCGTTATCATTTCATATATATATATATGAGTGAGACAATAGATGGGTATGCAGCAGGCCAAAACACAGATTTCAAGCTTTCGATAATCTTTATTATCATCATCAGGGATGCTACAATATGGTGAAACAAGCAGTTAGATCCATGAAGAGAGATCAGTCAAACAACTTACAGTGTAAGTGAGGTTAAACGGCACGATGAATAAAATTTGTTGGACACAGATATATATATATATATATATATATATATATATATATACTATAGGAAGAGAAGAAAAAAAGAGAAAGAATGACCCAGAAAACAAATCTCTCTCTCTCTCTTATATATATATATATATATATATATATGCTGGCTGGAACTTCCGGTTGATCCACGTCTGGAAAGATTTACTTGTCTACGTTTCGGCTCCCATTTCGGAGCCATTTTCAAGACTGAGTGACCTTGCGTCCAGGTCTGAGTTGTCGTACTAGCTGGCTATCATCACTGGAGATCGAGGATTGACACATCTGAACTTAAGCCCACTTGCTGGCTCAGATACGTAGATGACATCTTTGCCATTTGGCCTCATGGGTTTGAAACCCTACCAACATTCCTGACCCACCTTAACACCATTCACCCCAACATACAATTCACTATGGAAATAGAAAAGGACGACTCCCTCCCATTCTTGGATGTTCTCATCAGGAAGTCCAACAATTCTTTCACTCACACCGTCTACCGCAAACCAACCCATACAACCCGATACCTCAATGCCAAGTCTCATCATCACCCAGCACAATTGAATTCGGTTCTGAATTCTCTCATACATAGGTCCTTCAAACTCACCGATAACCACAATAGATCCAATGAAATGGAAGAGCTCAAATCCGCACTTACCCAGAACGATTTTTCCGATTCCCAAATCCAAAAGTCTATTAAACTCCAGCAAACCCGAGATCTTCACCCTAGACCCCCGAAGGACGAACCTGAACGACAAAAAGCTTTTCTTCCATATATTCATGGTGTTACTGATAAAATAAGTCGAATTCTGACACGACATGACATCAAAACCATTTTCACAGCTAACAACCAAATATCCACCTACCTTCGAACACCCAAAGACACAATCCCCAATGAAACCCAAGGAATATATGAAATACCATGCTCTAACTGTCCCAGAACATACATCGGCCAGACCAACCGACGAGTGTCCTATAGAGCATATGAACACAAACTAGCAGTCCGTAATTCTGACACAAACTCAGCATTATTCCAACATCATTTAGAAACATGCCACAAAATCGATATCAAAAACACCAAAACCGTTGCCACAGCCAAAACCCTCCAAACCAGAATTACCCGTGAAGCCATTGAAATCGGAAAACGTCCCAACTGTCTCAATAAAGGCGACGATTCTCAAAGACTTCCCAATACCTAGAAACCACTCTTGGTCCGACATACTTCTATTTACTCCGACTTGGGAACTAATCCGTTCGAACCTCCCATCGACCGTCCGATACCTGATCCTGCCATAATTACTAATGAACCCTTAAATCCCACTAACCTTCAATCCTCGATCTCCAGTGATGATAGCCAGCTAGTAAGACAACTCAGACCTAGACGCAAGGTCACTCAGTCTTGAAAATGGCTCCGAAATGGGAGCCGAAACGTAGACAAGTAAATCTTTCCAGACGCGGATCAACCGGAAGTTCCAGCCAGCACATTTCTATATATATATATATATATATATATATATATATATATATATATATATATAGATTACTTGAAGAATCAATGCAGGAATTTTTTTTCTGGTTACATAAGAAATTCCATTTTGTTTGAGTTGACTTATTGGAATATAACACCCATCAATAATACCTATTGTTTGGAAAACCCATATCATTAAAAGCAGTACGAACCATCTGAATGTTTTCTACATTTGGCCAGTTGATATAAGTTTGTGTCATTGCTAAAATTGCTGTTGATTGCTCTCAAACCGGTGGCTTTAGCTACATTAAAATAGCGTGATATTGATCTGAAACAGAATTTTGAAAAATCAGTTTTTCTATCAATCAATTTCATCCAGTTTAGTCAGTCTGATGAGTTGTGAATAGTATAATTAAATATGAATTGCTATTCATAATAGGTTCTGTTTTCAAGATAAAAATAATAGGTACCATATCTGTTACTTTCTGGAGTTGAAAAATAAGTCGAAATAAGTAGCAGATGTTCTTTCGCTGAAAGTGGGTGTCTGCCAGTTATATTACCATCACCAGAAATTTTATTTTTCAGAACAGCCAGCACATAGTTGAATGTTGATCTATACATTCTAAAATGTTCCCGGATTTCTCCATCACTATAGTAATCGACAACCTCTTCTACAAAATTTCTAATTTTTGTTTGAGAATTAGGGGACCTCTATGATCTTTGTCTTCCTCTGACGACTCATCAGATGTCAAAATTCTTGAGAAAAAAATCCAGCCACTGCAGTATTCATTTTTGGAAACAGGTGCAATAGTTGCAGCTACTTGTACACGTATCAATATCCTTATCCTTGGTACCTATGTTATATTATGTTTTCAAAGACAAGATTCGACGATTCGACAACGAAGATCGTTCTGTTTTTGGTTCTCCAGCCCAGTATATTTTATTTCCGTCATTTCAATTTCATTTCTTGCCTTCTTTTATAGTTGGCAGTTGTCCTGAAAGTAACCAACAGTAAATAATTTTTCAGGCAACCGCTGTCAAAAAAAAATAACGGTTAGTAGCGGTTAGGAACTGGTAACTTTTGGAACATACCCTTGTTTATGTGTATGTGAAGATGAATAATTTGTCTAACAGAAAGGAAGCAGAAGTTGGTGAAGAACAAAAACAACATTTAGTTGGATTTCCGGAACAGAATCCACAGCTGAAGAGTGGGAAGTTTACAAATACTTTCACATACAAAACTTTCAAGAAATGTTGGAAGGATATTGCTTTGCAGCTCAATGCCGTAGGGCCAGTTAAAAAGGACTGGAAACAGTGGCGAAAAGTAAAGATGATTTAATAGTGAAATATGTTCTAGAATTGTTCTAGAATAGTTCGTTTTCGTTAACCAGCTGACGAACGTCAACCCTCAGAAGTCAAAACTTGTGCGAGCAATGGATCAACGAGGCCTTGCCTTTCAACGTGCGATTACCAGCACGGTGGCCCGGCGAGGATTCGAACCCCGGCCTTCCGCTTGATGGGCAGATATGTTAACCACTACACTACCGAGACCACATTCAATATTTCTCTTGTAGACTTGGCAAGATATTGAATCGAAAACAAAAGTAAAAAGTGCCGAAATTAAGAAACATCGACAGGAAACAGGAGGAGGAGAACCTATGAAAGATTTAACTGCAAGTGAAGATCAAGTTTTGAATGTCATAGGAGAAGTTGCAGTGAGCGGCCATCCGAACACGTCATCTTCCAGTGTGAAATTCAATGAGATGGAAGTTACAGTAATTCATGATCATGAATACTGTTCTAGTGCTTTAGAGAGTCCTAAGACAGTAAACTCAAATGTCGCTGAAATCAATTTATTGGTTGAAGGTGACAACGTAATTTTAGGAATCCAGAATAAAAGATTAGATTGTATGATGAAAAAACCATCTGCAGTAAAGGAACTGGAGCCAAGCGAGCCACATACGGTGGCGCGACTGAATTTTATATATAATTTCGGTAGCGGTTCGTATACTTTTGTAACAAGTCGATTCTCGAACCTTTCGCCCGTAATTGTATACGTTAGTTGACGACCACTTTGCAACTACTGGGGAAAGACCATTCGTAGAGGAAGAAAATGTACATTTGTGATTGAGAGTTGGTTCGTCGTGAAACTCGTGATACAGAATTATAGGTTAAAAATAAGAACGTGGTACAATGGCAAATTTCGAATATGAATTTGAGGGCAATAATGGATGTAGAAGAGGCGGAAATACTGGAAAATCAACCGATGCGGGTTTTTCATTTGAGGGATGATCCATTTGAAACTTTGTCAGACACCAATTTCCGCAAAGAATATCGTCTGAGCAAAAATGCTGTTGCAGAACTTATTGATGTATTGGAGCCTGTTATGTATCGAGAAAACAGAAGTAGCGCATTAGATGTTGAAGTGAAGGAGAATTTACAGTGTGAGGAAAAATAAATGTTGAATAATTGCATTAAAAAAAAGAAGTGCTCCATATTATCATAACTTTTTCATGTTACAAGAAATGAATAATACTTTGAACTTATATCTTGTCAGGTGCCATTTTTCTGTTTCAGATATGTGATGCAAACCTCAAAATATTGAATGTATGTGCGCAATATCCAGGGAGAGAAGAGCAATTAAGGAAGTAGCAGGTGCTATGAATACTCCAAATATTTTTTGACGCTTTGTGCACTATCCTGAGAATTTAGAGGAATTACGCCGAATTCAAGCAGAGTGAGTTCATTCATATAGCAATGATTCATTCCTATTTGCATTAATAACTCAGTTTCAGATTTCTCAATACTTACGGTCTTCCTGGAGTCATTGGATCCATAGATTGCACACATGTTGCAATAATTGCTCCGAAAAGTGAGGACCCAATATATCCCGAAGTACTTTATGTGAATAGGAAAGGGTATCAGTCTATCAATGTACAATTGGTAATATCCGTTATATAATTGCATTAAAAAAAATCGTGCTCCATATTATCATAAATTTTCCATGATACAAGAAATGAATGATAATTTGAACTTATATGTTGTCAGATACCATTTTTCTGTTTCAGATATGTGATGCAAACCTCAAAATATTGAATGTATGTGCGCAATATCCAGGGAGTACCAATGATGCTTTCATTTGGAACAGCAGTGCACTTAAAGATCTAGTACAAAATCTCCACAAAAAATGGACACAGATCCTTACTTTTATTAGGTAACTTGAAAGGTAGCTTCAAAGTATTAATAAATTGGGAAAACAGAAAATTTCAAGAAATGAAGTCAAATATAGAAAAGATTTTTCAAAAACAACGGTGCCATTATATTTTTTCCATGGAAATATCATTCTAGGAGACTCAGGATATCCACTAAGACCTTGGCTTTTTACTCCACTGACTAATGATTCACCACCGAATAGCCCAGAAGAACGTTATAATATTTGCCAAAGGCATCGAGGAATGGGATTTCGGATTACTGTCACCAGCTCCCAATGAAGACGACTTACCTAATCGTGTGAGTAACAAAATTTTATTTTTCGTGGTAGATAGACGTGATTAGATAATTGGACGTAGTTTTCAATTCTGGACAACTTTTTCCTATAACTATTTTCGATATTTTCAAAAATTTAGATACTTCACTCCTGCATAGAATTCATATTTTTCAAGAAACCCTGTATACGGCTGAAAATTTGTTATTCTGAGGATTGTATTTTAGATTTCAGCTTCTTATGAAGAATAACTTTTTTCCATATGGTTCCAACTTAGTGAGACATACTGTATGATAAACTTCAACATGACAACCAATGAACAAATTTCAATTCATTGCTCCAGCAATTTTTTCAAGTGCTACAGCAATTCTGTTTTCAACTTCAATTTTTGCTTGGAAAAATTTCAATTTGGCATTAACATAATTTTGTTCAATTTCTAATTCTGTAGCTGTCTGTTCAGCAAACTTTTCTGAAGCGCGAGCACTATTATCCAATCTTGTAGTTTTTCGTTGCTTATTCTTCACCTTTTTTCCACCAGTGACTTCCGTATGTGGCTCATTCAGCTCCAGTTCCTTTGCTGCAGATGGTTTTTTCAATATACAATCTAATCTTTTATTCTGGTTTCCTGAAATAACGTAGTCACCTTCAACCAATAAATTAATTTCAGCGACATTTGAGTTAACTGTCTTAGGACTCTGCAAAGCGCTAGAATAGTATTCATGATCATGAATTACTGTAACTTCCATCTCATTGAATTCCACACTGGAAGATGGCGTGTTCGTATGGCCGCTCACTGCAACTTCTCCTATGACTTTCAAAACTCTCTCTTCACTAGCAGTCAAATCTTTTATAGGATCTCTTTCTCCTGTTTCCTGTCAATGTTCCTTAATTTCGGCACTTTTCACATATTTCACTATTAACCTTCCAGTACTCGCGCCAAGTCTCACAGACCCAACCCTTTCATTTCGCAGGCGCATTTTGTAGCGCCATAAGAGTGGGGGCTGCTACGTCGTGTAGCTTCCTGTCACAGTAAAGGATAACCAGTAATTTCACTTCGTGTTTCGATCCAGAGACTCCGGAAGGGAAATTGTTGGATGCGCAATGGATCACTCATTTTTTGAACAATGCTTGCAGCTTGTTTAAAATGTTCCTAAATCTGCTTCTTTTCAAATTTTGAAAGGCCACTTTTTCGTATTATGCGCGCCGAAATATATGGAATATGTATGAGTCAATATCTGAAAGCCCAAGCCCTCATTTTTCAATTGAGGTAATATGTTTATTATCCGAATTCCATTCGATCACTCTTATGATTAACAGAACGCAGACAAATTTTATTTGATATTGGCAACACTGTTAACAGGTTACAGGTTGTACATATAATTTCAATTTCTGGTGTATTTATGTTTACTGTTAAAAGTTAAAAGATTTGTTGAGGTCACATTTGTCCTATATGACCTTTTTGTTGTGACCCATTCTTATGTGACGGTACGCCCGGTAACCCCGTGCGCCGGACCGCTAGCGACCCTAACTCAACTACCTGCCTTTTAAGTAAGACGGTCAGTATTCAGTATGTCCCGAGAAGTGAGCGAGGCAACACAACCCTACGCGGCTTCTCTAACGCCCAAACTAATTAGCACATGTATTTGCTGTGAGAATTCAATGTTCAAGTGTTCACCGAGTTGAATAAAGTTTGAAATATTTGGAACTTCATTTGGGTGTCTAACTCTACCCGATCACACGGTCCTTCGAACCCATCAGCTGCAAAGCCCCATCATATGGTCCCATCGAGCCGAATGCAGTAGAACCAGAGAGATTAGAAACCGATCCCACAGACACATTAAGGCTAAGGTCCCTTGTGAAGACTCCAGATACAATCAACAACCCGAGACTCGCTGAACCCCGCTCGCAGAAGGTGCTCCAGGTCCCCACACGTGTTCGTCACACTCGAAGCAGGTCGCTCCCAGGCACTACGAGGAAGGCACTACTTCGTCTCACACCTCATACAGGCAGAACGTACTCAAACTCGTCGGAGAAGGTATCACACAACTCGCATACACAGGCACACCAGGTCAGAGTATTATTTATATTATTACTATCCCATTCATCCCAGGAAAGAAACATTTTTTCATTAGTTTCTCAGACTTTATGTTCAAAGTGCACATTCTTAGTGAATTTATAAATTGTAGGTATACTCGTAAACTCGTAACAGATTTGTCACTCTAGAAATCATACGATATACCCTACTCACAATATCAGGTAGCCAGTTCTATTTTTAGCATAAGAAAGGGACGTTGTTGACTATTTAACGCGACCTAGAATTGCATGTACTCACTGTAAGATTGTATTGTAAAGGATGGAAGATTTGAACCGAAAACGAGCCCGAGCAAAGGGAAATATAACTAGAATTGAAAAATTCATTAGTGATCATGAAAACGATAGCGAATTTAATGTAAATGAATTATCTATTAGGGAAAACTTGTTAATTAAGGCTTTTGATGATTATACTAAATATCAGGATAGTATTGAAGATTTAGATGAGGCACAAACAGGTGATAGGGAAGTCGTGGAGGCGCGTTACATCGCCGCTCACAGTGCAATTCGTACTTTGATTCAGAATAATAGCGCACCGTCGCCGTCGGTTGCCAGTGGCGTGGCGTCACAGCGGAGTATGTACGACGGGTCGAATATTTCTCACTCCCCTAAGGTTAACTTACCTCGATTGAATATTCCGGTTTTCACAGGAAAATATGAAGATTGGAAATCATTTTATGATTTATTTGTGGCACTTATTGACAATGATAGTACTTTAGCCGACTCACAAAAGTTCTTATATTTGAAAACAGTTTTGAAAAATGAACCTCTCATGCTAATTAGTAATTTGAAAATAACTGATGAAAATTATAGTATCGCCTTTAATACTCTTAAGAATAGATATGATAATAAAACGGCTATTATCAATACGCATATTCAATCACTTTTAGAGGTAGAACTTAATAAAGGTAACTCTACATCTTTGAGAGAATTCATTACTAAAATCAAACAGAATTATAATGCCCTTAAGGCTCTTTCTGTACCGGTAGAATCATGGGATTTGATCTTGGTGTATATTTTTTCTCATAAATTAGACTTCAATACTCAGAGAATATACGAACTAGAAAGAAACAAAGCAAATGATCCGACGTTCAAAGATCTATTAGACTTCCTTGATAAACGTTGTTCTGCTGTTGAAACTATTACGCATACTAATAATAAACAAAAAATGATAAGCCCTATAATTCCCATCGGATGCCACAAACATCTCATACTGTGACGAGTAAAGTATATAAATCCCCTAAAGGAACTTTCGGACAATTTTGTATGTTTTGTAAGGGAAAGGATCATTCTATTTATAAGTGCTCACAGTTCTGTGCACTATCCACTCAAGGTAAAAGGGACTTCGTATATAAAAATAAATTATGTTACAATTGTCTAGGGTCAAAACATACAGTTAACCAATGTACATCCTATAGTTGTAAAACATGCTCAGGGAAGCACCATACATTATTGCACGAAATATCCTCAGAACCTCATACTCCGAACGAACCCTCGCCGCCATCTCCAGGCAACCCACCTCTTAGACAGGCATCAGCACTTGAAGCTGACTTAGGCACTATCTCGCCCTCGCAAAGCCTACTCTCGTGTAATCAGTTGAATAATATGAGTTACGAATACGGCAAAAGTCAATGTCTTACTTCTTGTAATCAGCAAACCTATGTTTTGCTAGCAACGGCTCAGGTAAATTTAATTTCTGCTACAGGTGATAGAATAACTGCTCGTGCACTATTAGATTCAGCATCGCAAACGACATTTATCACATTTGATATGGTAAGACGGTTAAAATTGAATACTTCTCAAGGAAAGTTGCAGGTGTCAGGAATATCGCAAGGGAAAACATTTATAGATCAAATCGAATCACAAATCCTAAACCATTGTATATTCAAAGCAAAATGCGCTGTTTTGAAAAATATAACCTGTCCCCTTCCCCAGACTCAAATAGACAGATCACTCCTTCACTTACCCAAAAATATAAAAATGGCTGACAATAATTTTGACACTCCTGGACAAATTGACATTTTGATAGGAGCAGACCTCTATTTTGACTTAATTGAACCAGGACTTATTAGACTAGGTGAAAAATTACCAAGTTTACTTTATAGTAAGTTAGGTTGGCTGCTTAGCGGACCTGTTCCATTGCAGCAACTATGTAACATCAATGTTACACTCTTCTCGCATACCCCACCGATTGACGACTTGATACCAACATTTTGGCAACTAGAGGAAATATCCTGTTCACGAACTCTGTCACAAGAGGACAAATTTTGTGAAAAACTATATTCAGAAAGTACACAACGCACAGACGACGGACAGTTCCAAGTACATCTTCCTCTTAAAAATACTATAGACTCACTGAATCTAGGAGACTCATTCAAATCGGCCGAAAAAAGATTTCTGTCCCTCGAAAGACGCCTGACAAATGACCCTCCCTTACTTGCGCGCTATAAAGCGTTTATCGATGAATATATTTCTTTAAACCATGGTAAGATCGTCCCGCTTAAGATGGAAAGTGAAAATGGATTTAAAAAATATTTTTTACCCCATCACTGCGTGATAAAGGAAGAAAGTCTAACGACTAAACTTAGAGTGGTGTTGGACGCGTCTATGAAAACTACCACAGGTATATCTCTTAATGACGTCATGTACAAGGGCCCAACAGTTCAACCAGATCTGTTCGATATTATTTGTAGATTCAGAACATATAAATATTGTTTTTCGACTGATATTATTAAAATGTACAGACAAGTTCAAGTAGCACCCGAATTCAGGCATTTACAAAATATTCTTTGGCGCGATACTCCAAACTCACCCTTGAAATGTATAGAGTTACAGACGGTAACTTATGGAACAAATAGTGCTCCATTTCTTGCCACAAGAACAATTTCTCAAGTAGCTAAAATAGGAACTTTAACGCACCCTTTAGCCTCTGAAGCTCTTCTCAAGCAATGCTACGTGGATGATATATTAGGAGGAGCTAACACTCTGAACGACTTTAACAAACTCCGTGCCGAGCTGGTAGATTTATTACAGTCAGCAGGATTCTCGTTGCATAAGTGGACGTTTAACTCTTCAGATTTTTCACCAGTAAAAGTACTAGATATTCAGCAGGTATTAAATTCCCAATCACCAGAATGTTTGAAAAAGGTTTTAGGGATCTCGTGGAACTGTCATACAGATATGTTAGGTGTTTCTATATCACTCCCATCACCAGGCCAGCCTATCACAAAACGATACGTTCTTTCTTGTATCGCTTCACTCTTTGATCCATTGGGACTAATCGGACCCGTTATAGTTGTAGCAAAATTAATTATGCAGAAAATCTGGGTAAGCAAAATCCAATGGGATGAAGAATTGCCAACCACACTTAAGGACGAATGGGTAACATTCCATAAAGAAATTCCTCTCTTAACTGATCTTTGTATACCTCGATGGTTATTTTCAGATAATATCATTAAAGAAATAGAAATTCATGGCTTTTCGGATTCATCTCTAGTAGCATATGGCGCTTGTCTATACCTTCGAGTGATCTACTCTAATAAAATCGAATCGAAGCTCATTTGCTCGAAATCCAGAGTTGCTCCGTTGAAGACTATATCTCTCCCGAAACTAGAACTCTGTGGTGCATTATTACTCGCAAGGTTGTTTCATAAAATGATTTCAGTACTTACAGTAAATTTCTCGAAATCCATTCTCTGGACTGATTCTCAAATAGTACTCTGTTGGCTTAGGGAACCTCCCACAAGATGGACATGTTTCGTAGCAAATAGAGTGTCAGAGATACAAGAACTCACTACGAAAGCGCAATGGCGACACGTTTCGTCGCAACATAATCCAGCAGACCATATCTCACGTGGTTTATCCCCGATATCCCTAGAAATGTGTGATATATGGTGGAATGGGCCAAAGTTTCTCTCAGATACCGAGTTGGATCTGAGTATAAAATTACCTGTTCTCACTCCAATAGCTGTCCCGGAGCAAAAATCCTCCCGTACTCTTGTTCATGTTAACGTTAATAATAATTATGATTTCTTGTTGAAATTCTCAAAATTTAGCCATTTACAGCGTACTCTTGCATATTGCATTCGCTTTATTAACAATTGCCAGATCATAAAAGAAAGACTACACGGACCTCTTTCTGTTCTAGAATTGAACAATTCCTTGTTGAAGATCGTGAAAATAATTCAATTCCGACATTTCTCTAAAGAAATTCAACTCCTCAAAGCTACTAAGTCTCTGCCATCTGATTGTTCTATTTTGTCACTCAATCCCTTCTTAGACGAAAAAGGAATTTTACGCGTAGGTGGCAGACTAAATGAATCCCAGCTTCCTATTGATCAAAAACATCCTATGCTTCTACCAGCCCAGGACCACGTCGTGACACTGATTATTTTTCATGAGCATTTGCGTCTGAATCACGCCGGACCTCAAAACGTACTGTACAATCTTCGATTACGGTTCTGGCCATTACATGGTTTGCGTCACGTTAAACGGGTTATTAAAACGTGTGTAACATGCCATAGATTTAAAGCCAAGCATGCTCAACAAATTATGGGTTCACTACCACGAGAACGCGTAACCCCGTCCAGAGTTTTCCTTAATGTAGGACTAGATTTCGGTGGACCTATTATGGTCAAGGAATCTAGATTACGAAAAGCTATTGTAACCAAAGCTTATATTGCGCTTTTCACTTGTATGAATACAAAAGCTATTCACCTAGAACTAGTCTCAAATCTGACAACGGAAACGTTTATATTGGCGCTTAAGAGATTCATTTCGAGACGAGGACAGCCTCGCACAATTTTCAGCGATAACGCAACTAACTTTCAGGGAGCCAATAATTCGCTTCGCGAATTATACAAGTTTTTTGAACGAGAAATCAATCCAATTCATGAATTCCTGTCGACTAGGGAAATTGTCTGGAAATTTATTCCACCCAATAGCCCACACTGGGGAGGACTTTGGGAAGCGGGTATTAAATCCACTAAATTTCACCTTAAACGAGTCATCGGTAAAGCTACTTTGACCTTCGAACACCTTACAACACTGCTTACGCAGATTGAAGCCATTTTAAACTCGAGACCATTATGTCCTATGTCATCAGACCCTTCAGATCTGGTATCTCTTACCCCCGCGCACTTTCTTATAGGAGAGCCCCTTGCTGCCTTCCCAGATCGGAGTTTTTGTACCGTTCCTGAAAATCGATTAAAAATGTGGCAGCACTGTAATAAGCTCCGCCACCATTTCTGGAAAAGGTGGTCTCTTGAGTACTTGAACCAGTTACAACACCGTCCAAAATGGATGACAGCTACGAATAACCTAAAAGAAAATATGATGGTTTTGGTGAGAGAAGATAATACCCCGCCCCTTGAGTGGATTCTAGCCAGAATCGTGGAAATCTTGCCAGGTTCAGATACCAAAGTACGAGTAGTCAAAATTAAGACGAATAAGGGTATTTTTACTCGACCTATCACAAAATTGTGTTCTTTACCTTTTGAATCTTAATGAAGCTTAGTTGCTTCATGGGGGGGAGGATGTTGTGACCCATTCTTATGTGACGGTACGCCCGGTAACCCCGTGCGCCGGACCGCTAGCGACCCTAACTCAACTACCTGCCTTTTAAGTAAGACAGTCAGTACGTCCCGAGAAGTGAGCGAGGCAACACAACCCTGCGCGGCTTCTCTAACGCTCAAACTAATTAGCACATGTATTTGCTGTGAGAAATCAATGTTGAAGTGTTCACCGAGTTGAATAAAGTTTGAAATATTTGGAACTTCATTTGGGTGTCTAACTCTACCCGATCACACGGTCCTTCGAACCCATCAGCTGCAAAGCCCCAT
>JAVJAQ010004301.1:0-46227 GCA_032362365.1 Zygogramma bicolorata | reverse complement strand
AAGAAATTTCCGATATAGAACTATTCACAGATTTTGTTTTAGAAGATAGGTCACTAGAACAAAATGAAATGAATAAACTACCAAAATTTATTCGATCCACAATTAGGCCAGAATAACACCCTCACCACTTTCTCTCATCGTAATAAACCCCTGCTAGCAGGAAAAGGCGGCGGTACTTGTCAAAGAAAAGCCGCGTTTGGGTCAATTTATTTGTGCGAGTCTGCATTTTCTGATATGAAGATAATTAAGTCAAAATATCGCAATCGACTAACTGACGAACATGATTTGCACTCGGTAATTACGTACCCTCTTATGAAAAGTATGCTGAGGACATGCAGTGTCACGCTTCAATATCCAAGGTCACCCTTTAGTTAGGTTTAGACACTACAACTCGTTTGTTTTTAAGAACCAATAAACTCGCAATTTTGAATAATTTTTTCATTGACATTTTAGAGTAGACCTACACTCAGAGTCGATCGATCGTAGTCTAACAATATTGAGGTAGATCGCCAACAGTTCAAGTTTGAGCACCCCTGCCTTAGAGAAACATGATAAAACTGTAATCGGCCTATAATTTTTAAGACACGATGGATTTCGATTTTTGAGTATTGGAATAACTTTTGTTGTGAACCAATTATTTGAGGAACAAAGAACTTATTCTGTGAATCGGTTTTAACTAAACTTTATTTACACCTTCGATATTTTACTAACTTCTGTATAAGACAAGAGATGAACTACTGTGTCTGAATTAGAACTGGCTTGTTATGAGTTATAACTATGATTTTATACATTCAGATAACATAATTGTTTTGTCGGAAGAGAATGAATAAATAAACAAGTTTGATATCATAATTGGGTTCGGTTGAGTTTAAATACATAATCGTTCAACGTTTAGATATGAATGTAATGATGTTAATTAAGTTTCCAAATATTGATATATGAATGGCAAATGATAATGATAGGAAAGAATATGGACTTAAGATTACAAAGCTGACCCTTACGTGTACATAACAATCTATGATATGGGAAAGCATCTAACAATAACAAATTATGATATGGGAAGGTATCTAACATCCCGGCGATTAAGAGTTTTGATTGGGTGTTGACAAACGATCAAAACTAGATTCAAACTAAAATTACAATAAAAAAGTGAAACTTAAAATTAAACTAAAATTGTCTACTGTCACTAGTTCACACTTTGAGAGACTTCTTGGGTGCAAGAAGAGAACTGCGAGGTCTTGGAAAGAGGTTGATGTTACTGCATTCTCCTAAGTCGTCTCGATATGAGACTGGTGTTCTTGGTGGACTTTTTCGTCTTTCCATCTCGTTGAGTTGGATTGCTGGCGGGTATAACTGATTATGACTGACGTAATTGTGGCTATTTATACAGATGTCCGCGATTTTGGTTGGTCGGGGACAAAACCTTCCAATAATTGGAATCCAGCGACAATCGCAACATCGACAACAGCAACAATAGAGAAATACCAGTATAACTATTGTCACAATGACACCAAATACAATGTTGTACCATTTGGAGTATTGAACGATAAATGGCTTGTTGAGATTCTGCTGTAGTATTTCATCGAATTGTTTGAGTTTGTGCTGGGCATGTCGTAGATCGTCCAGGTTGATGTTATCCAATTTTAACGTTTCCATCTCACTTGATGAGAGATATTCTTGGATGTGAATGCAACAGTCATCTTGGGTGATATTGATCTCGGGGATGAAATTGGCGAAAGTTGATGACTGATTTGTGTTGGCTATTAGAAGTGTGGAAAATGTATAACACTTGCATGATGTTCCCATAGAAAGGATTCCAACACCTTTCAAATTTATGTCAAAGATTTCTGTGCTATTGGAACAACTGATCGAGGCGGTGGTAGACTGAGTTAGCACGTAGAGCCATTGATTAGTGCTAATTGGATGCCATAGTTCCATGATGGATTTTATTGTTTTCGTCGGACAATCAGATGGAATCTGGGTAGTCGGTTGGATACGTAAAACAACTTCACAAACAGGATGATCTGTAGTCAATTGGATGACGGGATGGTGACAAATGTATTCTCGTTCGAATAGTTTCTGACAACTAGATAAGTCTTTCAATCTGCCAAATTGTGTCTTGGTAGTACCCATCAACAGGTATGGGAATGGAGGATCAATAAAGGAATAAATGTTTGAATTATTGAAAGATGAAGGTAATGGGATTAAATTATATAAGTTGAAAGTTTGATCTCGTACTAAAGGAATTTTAATAGCAAATATCAAAATTTCGTTATTATAGATTACTGATAATTTAGATATAGAAAAATATTTGTGGATCAAATCATAATCATCAATTGGTATAGGGAATTCCATATTTGACTTTAATTTGATTTTAGATAATTCGTCTTTCAGATGTTTCGGTGTTATTACTGACGGATGCAAGATATTTTGTTTTGAAAATAGTATAGACTGGATTATAACATCATATTCTTCATTTAATTCATTTATGAGTTGTTCCAAAAGATTTACATGGTCTGTTATTGTTTGTGTGTAGGAATAAGCTCTGAGTGAATGAACAGTGCTCTTAGAGAATTGATTGAATTTTTCAATATTCGAATTTAATTTTTTCTCATTACTTTTCAAAGTTAGATACGACTGATTATATTTTGATATAGCATCTGATATTATTTGAACTTGTTGTTTCATTAATATCTGTACGTTATGATTTTGTTCCATGACTGCATTGATTGAACTAGTGTAAAATTGTGCATCATCCGCATCGGGTATACCAAATAACCATTTGAATGCATAGGAAGCTCCATCAAAGATACCACGTTTATGTTTTCTACCGGTTATATTGAAAGAATGGCCAGTTAGATGGCTTATGATTTCGAACTTTTCATTGAGCTTGGGAATTTGTATTTTTAAAAATTTAAGTCCTTCAGAACAATGGAATGTATGGACATATATCTTGTCATTTTCGTCTGAGTTATAAAAGTTTGTGCAAATAGTTTCAGATTTTATAAAAATACTTTCTATAAACTTTAATTTTCGTTGATAAAAAGAAATATTGAGATAGGTTAGTAATGTGAAATGATCATTCGAGACTGATGCTAATCCTAAATTATGATAGAAAATTCCAGGATTTTTCTCAATGGGGTTAATTGTGTAATAAGGATCTGATGAAAGACAATGGGTTTGATTTATATTAAGGAATAGGATTAAAAGGACTAGAGTCGTCGCAATTTTCCTCATCTGAAACAAAGTGTTTCAATAAATTGTTATGATATGTGGTTATTTTATTAGATCTTATTTCTAAGTCGCATGTTTGATTATCGTTGACTTTCACTATTTTATATGGTCCTTTATAGTTTGCTGAAAGTTTCTTATTTAAACCGGGTCTAGTTTGTTTATTGAGAACGTATACCAGATCATTTATTTCGAAGTGTTGATGTCTTGTATTTCGATCATAGTATTGTTTTGATTTTTCTTTGGAATTTTTTATGTTGTCTCGTGCTATTTGATAGGATTTATTGAATTTTAATTTCAGATTAGAATAATAATCATCGTAAGAATATCGAAATTCTGGATTTGCGGTTAGCGAGTTTGGAATTGATGGTTTATGTCCAAATATAAGTTCATATGGAGTAAAACTTGTACTTTTGTGAACATGACCATTATAAGTAAACATTGCTAAACTTACAAATTCATCCCAGTCATTTTGTTGACTGTTTATATAATGTTTTAAATATTCTTTCAGAGTCAGGTGGCTCCTTTCTAAAGCTCCATTCGTTTGTGGATGATATGGGCTAGATAATATATGTTTGATTTTGAAGAGTTTATTGGTTTCTTTAATTAAATTTGAGGTGAAGTCGCTTCCTTGATCGGTCAATATTGATTCGGGAATCCCGAAGATCGTTATAAACTCTAATAAAGTGTTTGCTACTGTTATAGCTTCGTGATTAGCTGTTGCTTTTGCAAATGAAAATTTTGTTAAGTCGTCTTGCATAGTTATTATAAATTTATTTCCATTAATAGTGAGAGGTAGTGGGCCAACAACATCAATTGCTAGTCTTTGAAATGGTTTTTCTGAGGTTGTTGTAATTTGCATTGGAGATTTACCTGGTTTGTGGTTTGTCTTATTTATTTGACATGATTGACACCTTTTTATAAACCTTTTTATATCCTTTTTCATACCGGACCATTTATAATTTTCTTTAATTCGTTTGTATGTCCTCAAATATCCTGAATGACCTGATACCGAGGATTCGTGATTCTCTTGAAGTATTTTAGTTATTTCTTGTTCATCTTTGGGTTGAGTTTTTGGTTTATTAACTAAAATAATTTCTATGTTGGATTTCAAAAATAAATAGTTCATCATATCATTGATCAAATCTTGCTTAAGGTTTGCGTTATTCTCAGTAGGATTTTTCAGGTAGAGTTTAGTAATGTTGCTACTGGATAATTCGGTTCTCATATTTTTTGATGCATAAAATATATCTTTATAGGTGAACTTTTCGAAGTGATTGATTTTCGCAAATGAGAGATAAGTTATTTTGCTTTCGTCATTTGTTAGTTTCGCGAAATCGTATAATTTCAAATCAGACGGAATCTGATTTAGATCATACATATTGTTTAAATTTTCGAAATGTTCGTTGTTCTCATCTAGGTCTTTGGAATACAGGAACATATTTGGAAAATGTTTCATTATGTTGTCATTTATGATTTCTATTTCTGGAAGTTGAGTATTCGTATAATGACTTTTGATGAAGTTATCATACGTATCGGGTTCGTCGTAAGTTTGGACAGTTAGAACAGGATTTCTCGAAAGCGCGTCGGCGTTCGAATTTATACGTCCCGGTATGTACTTAATCGTGTATTGATATTCTTCCAATTTGAGTCTCCAACGGAGAAGGCGTGAACTAGGGTCTTTGCAATTAAAAAGCCAAACTAATGGTCTGTGATCGGTTTGGATGGTGAAATTTTTGCGTCCATAAAGATATGGTCTGAAATGATTTGTTGACCATACAATCGCGAGAAGCTCCTTTTCCGTAGTGGAATAATTTATTTCATGAGAATTTAAAGTTCGTGAAGCATAAGCTATTGGAAGATCTTTACCGGTTGTTACCTGAGACAAAATAGAACCGATTGCATAATTAGATGCGTCAGTTGTGAGTATGAATTCCTTTTCGAAATCTGGAAATTGTAATATTGGTGGATGAGTCAAGACTTTTTTGAAATATTCGAATGACGTTTGTTGTTCTTCGGACCAAATGAAAGGATTATCTTTTTTGAGGAGGTTTGTCAGAGGTTTAGCGTGCTTGGAAAAGTTTTCGATAAAACGTCTATAATATCCAGCAATTCCTAAGAATTGTTTGATTTGTTTCGGATTTCTTGGAGTTGGGTATTCCATTACTGCCTTAATTTTCTCGGGATTTGGAGAAATACCGGATTCGTTGATTAAATGTCCTAAATACGCGACTTCGTGTCTCATAAATTCGCATTTATCTGGCTGAAGTAGTAAATTGTTTTGTCGTAATCTGTCAAAAATTGATTTGAGTTTTAAAGAATGTTCTTGAATTGAACTAGCATATATTACAATATCGTCGAGATATACAAAACATTGGAGTCCAAGGAGTCCTGTCAGGATATTATTCATTAATCTTTGAAACGTAGCTGGTGCTGATTTTAAACCGAAACTCATTCTAGTGAATTCGAAATGACCAGAAGGAGTAGAGAACGCTGTTTTGGGTATATCGGATTCTCTTATGCCAATTTGATGAAATCCAGACGCTAAGTCCAAAGTGGTGAAATACTTAGAATGACCTAACTGATCCAAAATTTCTTCAATGTTGGGCAATGGGTATGCGTCTCCTATTGTGACGTTATTTAGTTTCCGGTAGTCGACAACTATTCTCCATTTTTTTTCGTTCGAAGCGTCGGATTTTTTTGGAACAATCCAAAGTGGACTATTGTAAGGTGATGCTGAAGGTCTGATGATTCCTTGCTTGAGCATTTTCGTGATTTGTTTATCAACTTCATTTTTATGAATTTGTGGAAATCTATAGATTTTTGACACAATGGGTTTATTATCTGTGGTATTGATTTCATGTTCAACAGCATTGGTTGAAGTCAAATCATCATTGGGTAAATAGAAAATATCGTTGTATTCGTTGCAAATATCCAGTACTGAGTTTTTTTCTTCTGAATTCAGATGATTAAGCCTAAGATTTTTCGAGAGGGTATTTAATCTGTTGAAACTTCCCTGGTTCCTTTCGTGAATATTTAAAATTGTTGACTGGTTTTCGATAAATGGTTCAAGAAACAGTTCTACATTATTAATTCTTAATTTTTTATCGGTTGTATTCAAAATTGTGGTGATGGCTTTTTGATTTACTACTTTAACGATTGATTTCGCGAGATAAACACCTTCGGAAATCTGTATTTCTGGACAAATGCCTTCTGTGAGATTTTGATTTTTGACGTTAATTTCAATTATAGTTTCTGATCTCGGATCTAGAATATGAGGATTAGATTTGGAGTTGATTGTAATTGGATTAGGAATTGATTTTATTCTGAGTTCATTTTTATTGAGATCAATTTGCGCCGATTCTTGTGTAGTTAGAAAATCGTTCCCTATTATGCCGTCGTATGGGATATTAGATTCTTGTTTCACGATATGAAACTTGATAGGAAATTCGAATTCGTCTATCTGGAGTTTGAGATTTATTGTACCCGCGGTAAGAATTGGGGAGTTAGCGTTGATACCGTTTAACGTAATTATTTCGTTAGGATTATAAAATGATTTCGTTTGTTTAATCTTTTCCGCTTTTATTATAGATACGGATGCTCCTGTGTCTATTAGGAACTTGAATTCGATTCCTTGATAAAATGTTCTGATATAATGACTATTGTCTGGAATGGTATGAATATTGGCGTGCTTTGAGTGATTTTGTTCGACGTTTGAGTTAGGAATTTGTTGAGAATCTTTACTATGATTCGGTTTAGGTAGATTTATTGATTTGATTTGAGTTTGTGATGGTGGATCGTCGGTTTCGTTTATATGAAATCCACAGATACGACGTTGATCTGGGATTGTGAGTAGTTTAAATCACTCTGATTGTTTGATGAGTTTACCTGTGAACTTGTGGTTTGATTTTTATTATTATTATTTTATTGTCTTTTTCGACATTCGTTGATTAGATGACCACTCTTTTTACAATAACGACAGAATTTATTCTGATAGCTTGGATTTTGATTTGGATTTGAATTATTTGACCGTGTGAGAGTATTAGTATTTGGTCCATTACTAGGGTTTCGTTTATTTTGGGGAAATTGGTGATTTTGATAGTTATTCTTACGACATTCTTTAGAAGTATGGTTATTTCGTTTGCAGAGATTGCAAAATTTTGTTGATGACGTATGAGATGGTGTATTTAAACGTAAAGCTTTTTCTTCTTCGATTGATGCATTGAGAGCTGAATTTATATCATTGATTTCTTTTGATCGTAAAAATCTTGAAATATCTGGCTTTGAATGGTATATAAATCTTTGTAGAGCTATTTCCCTGACAAGTTCAATTCGACCAAGTTTTTCTTGAATATCCTGATAATTAATCAAATTTATTATTCTTGTAACTATTTTGTCTAGTCTATTATAAAAATCTATTACTGACTCTTGAAATCCTTGTTTGAGTGCACTAAGTTCTTCCATGAGTTGGGTAAAGTGTTTTTTATCTGCATAGAATTTTACTAAAATATCTTTCAGATCATTCCAGCAATTAACTTCTTTTCCGGAGAGTTGAGCTTTGGCACTGCCAGTTAACCTTGAAAGAATGAATGCTAAAAGTGCTGTTTTTTGATCATTAGTTGCAAAGGTATCTGCATTATCGCAATTACTTATGAATTCGTGCAATTCTAATCTATTTCCATCAAAACATCTTGGAATCAATGAACAAATGAAAGACATTTTCAATTCTACGTTATTAGTCGAATTTGTTGAATTTGCTTGAGACATGATTTTTATGTATGTGAAATGTTATATGAGATTCTGGATTTGAATTTGTTGGATTTTGGGTTTACTTGAGTTGGAGCACAACAAAAGCAATGTGACAGATCGAAGTAAATATCAAGTGTACAGTTTTGTCTCACCCTATATTCGTGTGACCAGTTGAGAAGTTTCCGTAGTCTGAAATCCACTGTTTGCCACTCAGAAACTCTTCTTCCTCGATGGAGATGATCCGTCGTCGTCTAAGAAGTTGAAACTTGTCAAATTTGTTTGAAGGATCACTTTCAATCTGCTGATTTTATCGGTGATGTTTCCAAATTTGTGACGATGATCCTACTGTGACTGCGCCAATTTTGGTGTTGTGAACCAATTATTTGAGGAACAAAGAACTTATTCTGTGAATCGGTTTTAACTAAACTTTATTTACACCTTCGATATTTTACTAACTTCTGTATAAGACAAGAGATGAACTACTGTGTCTGAATTAGAACTGGCTTGTTATGAGTTATAACTATGATTTTATACGTTCAGATAACATAATTGTTTTGTCGGAAGAGAATGAATAAATAAACAAGTTTGATATCATAATTGGGTTCGGTTGAGTTTAAATACATAATCGTTCAACGTTTAGATATGAATGTAATGATGTTAATTAAGTTTCCAAATATTGATATATGAATGGCAAATGATAATGATAGGAAAGAATATGGACTTAAGATTACAAAGCTGACCCTTACGTGTACATAACAATCTATGATATGGGAAAGCATCTAACAATAACAAATTATGATATGGGAAGGTATCTAACAAAGTTCATGAAACTTATTGTTTGAAATTTTTGTTTCGAGATTTTGAAAGCGTCGAATTCAGAAATAGGGAACGAATTGCATATAAGCTGTAAGAGAGAAATTGAGAAGGTATATTATGTCCGCGATCAGCCTAACGGTAAGACATCTTCCTAGTAAGTGGGAACATCTACCACTTTCATCAAGTGTAGAAAGTATCAAACCATGTGGCGGACAAAATATTCTCTGCAAAATAATAATAAAAGGAGTGGAGAGGTTTCATTTTGTGTAACAGCCGTATTTTTGTGGGACCAGCTTTACAAGATTTTGCAAACACGCGTTGTATAATCAACTCACAGTTTTTAAAACCTTTTTTACTCAACCTTTTCCAAAATTGTTTCTAATCTCAATGAAAAATATTCTGTTTAACATTTTCCAATCTTGAAATATCGATTTTGCAAATCTTTCTTATCTCATCATTCCTGATGTGCTTGTCATTCTGACCTATTTAACATCGTCACTTACTGCTTGTAGTTTTGAATGATTTTGGTTTGTGTGAAAATTGAGTAAGTTTGAAATGGATTCTTTTTAATGCAATTCATTCCATACTAGTTCTGAAATAAGATTTCAGAAGGATTTCTTCCAAAATCTGGTTGATGTGTAAACATTTCTTGAAAACTAGGGAGCATTACTTATCTTGGGTACTGATTATGTTTGGTGTTGAATCTGACAGATAGAATACATTTAATGTCAGATTCTTCTTTTTGAGCACCAGTTGGAATGTAACCTGAGTGTTTGTTCTTGGTGAATTTGGGCCTCAGTCTCCAACTATAAAGGATCATACGTTCTATTATTGAACTACCATACCTAAAAATATGAAATTGAAATTATGGTGTCTTCATAAATATAGCCAACAATCAACTGAGAGGTGCACTGGAAAATAGGGACAAGAAACGCAAATGGTAACGACTAAACATTGTTCAATACTACGGATACAGCTATACGCCATATGGATGATTATGACCCTCGACAAAAATAGTTAAAATATGTCTTAGACAGTGGCACGATGCCTACTTTTTGATAAATCATTATTTGTCTGGAGTTCAGGCTGGAACTCTGTAGAAAGCGATACGATATCGACCCACCTAGAATGCAACAGATTATTGTGTCAGAGTCAGTTGCATCAGAAGCAGATTTCTACTGGTTCGTTTCCTGCTGTTTCAATCCTGTACCTTCACCGACCTAACAAGATAATAAAAATATAAGCTACTGCAAAACCTGCTCAGGGACCCTATTAATGACAAATTAACTTTTACAATTATTGAGTCACTCTCTGAAAGACAAATTAACTTTCACATTCAAGTTACATTTTGAATGCCACTGTCAGATGGTGGTAACCATGACTGGACATTAGAATAGGCCGATAAGGACATATTTTGGCTAAGATTTTTTCCAACTGGCAATACGGCGCAATGTTTTTGTCGAACAATGCGAAATTTTGTCATCAATAACATAAATCAATGTGTATAATTCGTGGCGAAATTGTAGTAATCGCATAACCATACTTCGTGAAATCGACATGTTCAGGCTGCCCGACTGGAAAAAAGCAGCAATTGTTTTGTCCGCCGATATGACCAATGTATTGTGTGAATATGATGACTAATTATGTGTATATGATTCATTTGGTAATCACGAAACCTAACCTCGTAAAATCGACGTATTTGGGACGGTAGGCTCATTGAATGCAGCATTTTTTTGTCCGCCAAGTGTTATTACGTATTTCTTATCAAATTATCTTTCAATTTTGCTGCAAAAAACATTGTGAGAATTGCAATATGTTACATCGTATAATCAACACGTTGAGAAGTTGAAAATTCGAAAAATCTGCAGTTTTAAGAATTTTCGTAGAGGAAAAATGAGATAGACTTGTCAGAGTTAAGTCATTTACTAAGTTTCGGGAATGTGGTAATCGGTTTTTTGTTCAGGTATTGTAGACTAATACAGATCTTCACAATATCATTGATGTATAGTAAAAACAATGAAGGTGCTAGGACACAACCCTTAGGAACTCCTACTTCAGAATTTCCACTATATGTTGATCGACTATCACCAACAATTCTTCTACCCTGATGACTTTTTATTCATTGGTGACTGATACTTTCAGATATGAGTGAATCGCAGTTGAAATAGACTTATACCGACCGGAACTGTGTTGATTTTCTGTTTTCATATTGGAAAGATTGAGAAAAGATAATAATCTTTCCAGTTATAATAGTTCAAATATCTTGGACAGAATAGAAGGCCCTGTTATTGGTCGATGGATGATTATAAGGGAAAAGTCGCCTTCTCTATATACTTATATAGGTCTAATTTCACCTGCTTTTGAAACGTGTGCCGCTCGCAAATGAGAAGTTTATCAAATGGGCAAATGGTTACCTCGTCAAAACTAAAGATAATGTATTTTTTAATCATATGTTGAGTATCGCAAACGATTCATGTTCATTATATGGAAGGAGTAAAAGAGATCGAGACTGTATTTCAATATTTTTCAAATATCGCGTAGCTATAACTCCATCCACGGATTTAATTTGAGAAATTAATTTGAGAGGTTCATTTTTGAAAAAATTGCTGAATATTTATATTCCTTTTGGTTCGTTGTGCATAGTGAACCGACTGCTTACGTGATTTATTAGTTAATTCATTTACCACGCGCCATGCTGCCTTGACAGTATTTTCGGAATTAATAATTTTTTGTTCATATACTCGTTTTTTACAATTATGAAAAGGTTGGTGCTTTTTTCTGCTCCATATATCAATCATTCAGAGAAGGATGGTGTCTTTTATCCTCTTGACATCGTCAGTCACACATTTGCAATTGGGCTGATAACTTCGGTGATGTTTATTTCGTTCAACTTCATGAAAGTGATTATCATAATGGAACATAAATATGTTAGAAAATATTGAGGAGCATCATTAATGTTCTCTATGAAAAAAAAGAGATTTCCAGGTTTCATCAATGATATCTAATTTTAATGAAGCTGAGGAAAGTTACGTTAGAATACGATTGTTGACAGCTCTTTCGTCAGGAATCCAGAGTCGAATAGAATACATTAACGATTAAAATAATGATTATCAGTCACAGAGCATATACCGTCATCAGATTTGTTACTGAATACATGGTCAATTATTGAGGCTCTACCTCCTGATAATATTCTGGTAGGCCACTTCACAAATGTTTTCATACTGAAGCAAATCATTATACACAAATGAATCTATATTGAAATCTTCAATCGCATCACAATGAAGTTAACGTTTGGTTTGTACATAATTTCGAGAATGTCATATATTTTTTTGTTTTCAACATCTGGATCTTCCTTAGGACAAGAAAGTCTGTAAATACACAATATTATTGTAGATCGATTATTCAGTTAGCATGATATACCACATATCTCAAATTGTTGCTCCGGGTAATGCTTTGATGAACCTAAATCAACAGCTTGCGGAACATTTCTTGATAATATTGCAACACCACCACCCTCCACAGACCACAGACCATGTCCCTGGCAAACACATCATATCAATATTGAAATCTTGAATATCCAATAAAATGCTGTCTACTTCAGTCTGATTGATACACTGAACATTGACTGGAATCGAACACGGACGAAAAAACATGTCGTCATTTGTGACTACCTTGTTAGATATAAAAAACGGCTCACACATGCTCCATGGCCAAACATTAGGATCCATAACAGCCTTGAAACTACTGGCAAAAATGGTGACTCCAAATGAGGTATACAGGTCCGAATACTTGGTGTCAGGCTTAGTGAGGAAATTCGTATTTATTTTTGTTATACCAAGTGTCATTCATTACTGAACCCACAGAAAAACGTAAAACTATTATTGGTTTCTATCAAATGAAATAGGATGGTGTAATTATATGTTGATAGTTTATGGTCATGTTCACAATAGGCACAACCAGAAATAATGGGCTTACTGAATTAGTCAGATTCATTTGTTGAAGGTATTCTTACATTCCGTCAATGTTTTTCACAACGTATGTTATTGTTTACACTTCAACAGCTTTCTTTCACAATCATTTGAGAATGTACTTATAGTGTGCTGTATAGTGACCAATTGTTAACTCAGAAGAAGACGAAGTCGGCACAACACTCGATACATACGATATTACTGTTATTACACATTATCCCAGTACCAAACCGACAAAAAATATAGATACTCAGTTCTCCTCTCAAAAACCACAAACCGATTCAATAACTTACCCACTGGTTTCAAAAACTAGCATGTTACCGTTTCTCAGGTATATTTGTGGGAGCGTCATAGAATTCGTTTATGTGCAGTACCTATTTGAAATACAAACTTGGTTGAAATTTTTCGCACAAATGATTATTCATGTTCATTTCATGACATTATTACGAATTATTGTTCAATATTTTTCTCTGAAAAAATTACTCACCTCGCCCTGATACCTCGGTAAGCAATATATTTTTTCATAGAGAAACGATTCACTTACCGCCTATGTATGTAATATTCTATCACATACTACTCCCGTCATTGTTGAGCATAAATACTCATTGAAATAAGACTATAATATTCTTGATCCTATTTTAGGCGGAGAGAAACTGAAATGTGGTCAGAGATAATTCACCTAGGATCATTTTTAGTGTGATGTTCATCTTTGTGCCCGGAAGGGCGATGATTCGATTGGATTCCTATTTCAGCAGAAGAGGTTTGTTAAAATTGTACCGAATAATCTAATCACTCACTGAAAAAAAATTGTAGAATAATCATAATAAGAAAAAAATCAGCTGTTATGAAATATAATCCTCTTCAAGGCAGAAACAGAAAGTTATAAAGCACTTTCACTTTCTTCGAACATGATCAATAGAATGGATATCAGATTTTTGTCAATTAAATTCGGGTTGGAAGTTCCCAACTAAGCTATTATATAGTCACACGGCTCCCGACATTTGCATTATTCATCGAATTAAAGTCAGATCATACAGCCTTTATGCTTTCAGAAACTGGAGCAGATTTTAATTAAAAACTCCGTAATCTGGAGCACGTACCAATGGGAGGGGAGCTTTCTCTTGATATAATATCAGTCAAATGAAAATTCACTCTTCAGACGTTGATTCTGATAAAATCCGTCTGGATGAAAGAATCACCGAATATGGAAAGTTTTTTCCAGATGATTGTTAAAAATAAATCAACGGAAATATCTGATGGATTAACAGGATTGTCTCCAAACTATATCCATTTCCCATATGTTCGAATTCAAACTCGACTCATGTCTAAAGTATGTGTATGTTTCGTAGGATGTAGTTTGAACAAACGTGGAACTACATGTATGAGCTGTAGGCACCCTTGAAACGTATTTACTTTTCCAACAACTCACTTTGATATGAACATAAATGAATTTTTTCCTCGTAAGAAAGCGCCTCCTAATCTGACAATAACTCCAAGAAGCTGAGAGGTACTTAGCAGTTTCCTACAACTTACTTGCACAGTTATTCGCCGATATTCATTTATCTGCTTGTAATATCTTTTTTTTTTCTTCAACATTATGCCTCTCAAACACATGTCTCTGGTGGTTTTCAAAATAAAAGAAAGTGACAACGTGCTATGTTCTGTGAATTAGTTCCTATCAAATCTCTAAAACTGATACATTATTAAGCATCAAGTCGTTTCAACTAAATTAATTGAGATTTTGAAAAGGTCATTCTCGTAGAGAAGGTAGGCTATCTGAAATGAAAAAGCGTCATTTATATATATATATATATATATATATATATATATATATATATATTCAAGGTTTGTTATTCAACGATTTCAGATCGAAGGGCCTATTGATGAAAATTCAAACTGTTGACCCAAAGAAACCCTTTTGTTTCTATAAGCCAGTTTGATCAGCATCAAATAAATCCCGATCCATTTTGGAAAGCTGAAATTTTCTGTTGGGATCGTGTGAAACCCGCTAAATACATTCCAGTTTCTACCTTTTTATCTCCTTTTTTCTTTGGGCCACACACTCATCAGTCGCAGCCAGAGAAATACAGAAACTTGCCCAACATTACTTTCATATTCTGGAGTTTTCGAAGTTGAATCTATATATTTTTTTACTGCTGAAGTTATGATCTTCAATCACTGTGAGCCGAACATAGTTAATAAAGCTACTGAATGATCATTTAGTTACCAGAATTGAAGTGATCCAATTTCATATTCAAATCAAGAATTTTCCTACAAGAAAGTGCAAGGTACCCATTTCTGCGATTGAAATGTAATATTATCCATAGATTTCTATCATTTTCTTGATTTTTCTGAGTTCATAATCAGGTGGCACCAATGTAAACAAAATAAAAATATCCTAAAAGATTAATACCTCGAACCTACTTTCCAGACAACAAAAACCTAAGAGCTACCGATGTTCGAAACCCCAATTTGATCTAACGTAAATTAAATTCAGTACATAAATGGGTTGACAAACCCAATTCAAACTACTCATGGTCTTAATATGACGGAGAATGAAATCATATTATTTGTTCTCGGTAGTGTGTTGGTCAGTTCATCTTGCGTGAGGTCGGCTTTCGATTCCCCATCACGAAACCACCATATTGGGATGAACACGTTTGAATGGAAGGTCTCGTTTTTCCATTGCTCGCAAAAATTTTGACTCATGAGGGTTGACATTGGTATGGAGGGCCAGCTCGTAACGGATGTGTCATGAGCTTCCGGTCCGACCAGGACAAAGGTATATATATTTTTTTTCTGAAAGAGCAGTTTTGTAACTGGAAATACTCTTTCAGAATTCTTTTTGAATCAACCTATCGAATAAGAATTGGAATATGAATAATCATCGATAGTCTGACACGTCTGGTCGCTTCATTTTATGGAAGGTTTTTCTTTTCGTTCACAAGACGCAATCATTCACCAGGGCTGTCTTCATTTCAGACATTCAGACTAGCAATCAATTGCAATATGCAAATTGACCGTTTCTCCTCGACTGGTAAGAGCTTTCATTTCTACGATAGACGAGCGATATGCAAATAGTCAGGCAGAAATCCAATATATTGAATGTTTGATTGTGAAATTATTGGCATGCACGAATCAGAAACCTGTCAGTAGAATTACAGGAGCTCTGCGATCAAAGCACGCTAGCTTTGATGAGCAGAGTTGCTTATGTGAAAGACATATCTTCGATGAGACATATCGATCAAGTTCAGTTCTGAGATTGAGTTTTTCGAGAGAGTGATTTCATCAGATATATATGTATAATTACCTCATTTTTCGAATTCCAGAATCATCAAAATAATATAGTAATAATCTCTGTCTCCTCTCACAACTTCGGCCCATGCATACCAAACAAATAATTGTTCGGTTGCACGAGAATCATTTTCATAATCAATTCTGAGGAATAAAATGACGAAATCAGATGAGATGATCTCTGCGTATAGTCTACTTTCGATTTCTATACCAGATTCCTATCTTGAATGGACGTGAAGACACAATCCGGAATTTGCAATCCCAATTATACTCAGCCTATACGTTTCTGCTGGCAAAACTTTCATATCCACGAATAATGCGAGAAAGCAAAGTCCATAGCTATAGTAGTGATGTACTTACCTACTCTCGAGAAGTTTGAAAAGACGTCTTGCAACTCTGTCAGAATAGGTCAACATGCAGAAGTTAGTAATAGGTCTCGGTTAACAATAAACTCTCCTCTGTTATTTCCTCCACACAAGAGATTTACAGTTACAAAGGGATTTTCTTGTGTTTCACTAACTCCCGCCGGAATTCTGAATGTTTGGAACGAACCAATTAGAATAAGATCTCGCTGTGAAACTCTGAGAGTTAGGATTATTGTTAACGTCACTCACGCGCCCAAATGTGGTAACTCGAGTAAACAATGTTTATCATGAAACTATCCACAGTCAACCCACTCCTCAACCTCAAAGTTTTGTGATGAAAGTTATTCACCGTCGCACATTTCTCTAATCAAGCTAATTTCATTATTCGATATTGAAACATTTCGACATTTTCACTGCAATAATGTTATTACAAGCGATAATCAACTATACAGTCGATTTGATTGGATGGATTTCATTATTAATATATGATAATAACTAGTCTGTAACTCATATCATTCCAATGTATGACGAACGAATGTACAGATGCAAGACTATTTTATCGAAATGAAGTCGTTCGAAATTTGTCGATGAAATCAAAAAATTAATTTTTCGGTGGCCTAGCTGACTCAAAAAAGTCCACTTTGAAGAACGGGCGTTCTTGTTTCAATATTTCATAACTTACATTTCATATTTCGGAAATATTTGAATGCTAGGTAGACACTGCCATGCATATTCAAGGATGATGGCCTTGAGGATTCTTTGAATGAATTAAAAATACAATTAGATTATTTCAATACAGAAAAAATATAAAATTTCTATAGTTAACATACTGTGAGGTATTCAGGCCGAAAGATAAACTTCAAATAATATATTCACGCATAATATCGAATAGGTCCGTTTCCCGCGACCTCATTTTCGCGTTGATTAAATAAATGATTTTCTTCGTAGCACTTACCGTTCACGACTTATATTATTATTACTTTTTGTTTATTCACTTTTTTACCGATATCTCTTTAAATAATTGTTTAAACAATAAACTGTTTTTGATAAAACTTTCAAATCGATACATTTTCTACAACTTTCATAAAAAACTTTTTTCTCTAAAGTTAATATTTTTGAAGTTACAACACGTTCAATGTTGTACTACCGAGTACAAGGTTATTAAGAACGAAGTATGCATAGCGTAATGATGCGATTCCGATACATAATAAAAAGATATGAATTTTAGAATTTTTTTGATTTAATAAATAATTAATAATTCAAGTTCCCACCTGCAAGAAATAGCGAATACCCATTAAAATGTTTTCTTTGTATTTTCTTTTATGCAATCAAATATTACTATAATTAATTTTGAAACTACTGCCATAATTAAACACGCAAATAAAAAAATAGAATATTTATTGAAGAGAATATGTGGAATTTATTTTTACAAATGTACACCAAAATTAATCATATGTCTCATCTGACTCTGGCTTTTCGAGGGTGGTGAAGTTTCGATGTTGGTTACATTCTCCTTTTCCTCTTCGTTATCTTCGTCAGTGGCATATAAAGATTGTAACGCCTCTACTAATTTGTCGTTAGAATCATCACCAATATCTTCATCGATGTCTCACAATTCTGTGTTGTTGACGATTACTTTCAGCTGATTAGTGCACGTTTCCACAGATTACCGTACAGTCCAATCCTGCTTTTCGGAACCCACAGGCTCTGTCACGGCCAGTTCTGCATTTGCATTTTCATATTTTTTTTATTATGTATCGGAATCGCATCATTACGCTATGCATACTTCTTTCTTAATAACCTTGTACTCGGTAGTACAACATTGAACGCGTTGTAACTTCAAAAATATCAACTTTAAAGAAAAAAATTTTGTATAAAAGTTGTAGAAAATTCATTGATTTGAAAGTTTTATCATGAACAATTCATTGTTTAAACAATTATTTAAAGAGATATCGGTAAAAAAGTGAACAAACAAAAAGTAATAATAATATAAGTCGTTAACGGTAAGTGCTACGAAAAAAATCATTGAATAAAAAAGATAGGAAATTCAATTATCTATAAAAAAGGTGCTCAATTGTGGGCCTAAAGTGCACGGTTACGGAGATACAGGTCCAAACGGTTTTTTACAAAATGGCGGCACTTCCGTTCGCCATTTTTGTAAGTATTTTGTGTTTTTAGGTTAAGTACGTCAGATTGCAACTATCCATGCAAAAAAATAACTCCTGCCTAAATTTGCAAAACAAAATCCTCTATTACCTGTATTATCTCTTCACAAAAGTTGAAAAATTTCATTACCGAAGGATCAGTTCAGTAGTCATGTGAATGTATGTGTCATTGTAATGTCAATTTATTCAGAGGAGATTAGCCCAAAATCGAGTTCATAGAAAACGTCTGGTGTACCTGGTGAGAAAGTTTTATAATTCATCATCATGCCCACTGATGAGCTCCAGGAATGATCTTCTCTGAGAGAAATAAGCTTGTCTGTCTTTGAGAAGTAAATTTCGTCCATATGAAAGGATTTTGCTACTCCTAATTCCTGTACAAATATATACAAATGGTACATGTTTGATTCAAATTTGGAGTGCTTGGGATAGGAATTGAGCGAATTGAGCAAGAAAAAGTGACTTCTATGTGATTCAGCGCCCATCGCGTCATATAGGCAGGAGAGTAGCTGTTTCATAAAGGCTCTTTCTTCATATGTCAAATGTCTCTGACTGGTATACACATATGAACAGAAAGTGTTCGCTTTACATTTATTTTGATGTTACTTCTTTTATACAAGTGTTGTATTTGTTTTGCATTGACTCGAAGAAGACAAAGCCTGAGAGCTATTTCTCGAAACTTTCTTCTCTCCATAAAAATAACCATGTTTCCAAATATTTCCATGCAACAACAAAACATTTACACAGTCGCAAAAAAATATTTGAGCAGGATACAAAATTCCTGAAAATTATAGAAGCTCAATCCTGAAGAAACGGAAGAAATCGGTAGATGCTTCAATGGACAAAATTGTTTAGGACAATTCAAACTTCTATGTATCGAAATTGGGGTGAGTACCTAGTTATTAACCAGGTTGGAGGTATATGTTCTTGTTGTTCCAGACCCACCTTATACATAATCATTGAGAGTAGTCATTTAGTTTCTTGCGACTTTTCTTTTCTATTGTCTTTTAAATAACTTTCAGTAAGATTCATTTCAATCATATTTTCATTTCAAATTCAACTGCATCTGTTAAACTTGGCCAAGGTTAATTAGGGTTACATATTTGACCATGATATCGTTATTTGTTTCTCATCTCTTGTTGAAGTTGACCAGCTCAAATCAGAATTCGTTTTATTTCTCGGTCGTGGTGGTTTGAACTATTAACAGTCAATCATTGCTCGATATTTCTGTCAATTATCAATAAAATCAATCACAAGATTTCGATGACCTTGGCGTTTTTATCATGATGTCTCAATAAGGAAAACTTTGTTTTCGAAACGTATGATTTCATCGGAATTGAGTTTCATTTACGGCCCAGATGGGTTTTTATATCCTCTTATATTTTATACCAAGTTTCTCATGCAATATCTTCGGAGCCTAGGTCTGGATTGAGATCAAACAATACCCGAAAACGTAAGGTGAACCCAATTCAGAGCTGACCTATCTCCTGTTAGCAAACATCGTATTTTACGACATATTATTCCTTTCCTTAGTAGAAGTTTCCGATTTCATGGCTTCGCAGATAATTCAGAGCGAGGAGCCGTAATTTTCTTGCGTTGTACAAGTCCTAATCAAAACCACATTTAAAGCCTTGTTTGTGGCTATCCCCAGATAACACCATCGGAAAATATATCCCTGCCCCGATGAGAACTCTGTAGCTATGTTCCCCTTTTTTGTCCTATACTTTCCGTCTCAACTTCTAATCAAGATCAGTTTTCTTATATTCCAATATTTGTTTGAAGTGATTCTACACTAGCACTTCATTTGATTCGCTCACCGACCAATATACTGCACACTTCTCTATCAAATCGTGTCATCTTCATTCAAGATTGTATTCCTGATAGATATTTTCATATACGTTCACATACGACAACTTTGCTGATAGTGCATCTCGGGGGATGTTGCCTGATGTGTTCGTTGATTGTTGTTTGTGGCTTCAACTATCGGGAGATTCATGGCCACAGTCGATTGTAGAGACTCTAGACTAAGACACGAAAGCAATTTTCTCTGAAACTCACGAAATTGTTTCTAGTCTTGAGATTCAAGCCTCCTTTGTTGCTTTCGATCTTTTACTTGGGAAATTATCATCTTTGTCACGTATCCAAATAGTATTGGCATATTATTACTGCTTTTTCTCTGATGCCATTAGGAGATTGTTGGAAGAGTCAACAAGCGCTACACTAGGAAAGTCTAATATTCCCCAAAAGTAATAGAAGATATCAACGCTAAAGGCGTATACCCAAACGATTATCTGGACTAAGGTCGTTCCTAAACGACTGGGTCTTCTCATGGTGGACGGACAATTGGCCCATTCTGGATAATCATTTGTTGAAATAATTATATATTGTTACCTACCAAACATCGACTTACTTTTTTATCATCTTATCATGTAGGTGTTCGAATACTTAATGTCTTACTATCTAAAAATTTCTATTATTATTAACCCCGCGTCGAACCATAAGGCAATGTATCCCCAAGTACCTGAGATGCTTCCAAGTGAATCCAATACCTTTTCAACCTCCAGTTGGCAATCTGCCGCTCTTAGTGAAGATGAGGCTAAACCCTTTGAGTTCATAGGCTTTGGCTTTGCTGATCCATTTCTCATTCCAATAACTCGACCAGAGGCTCTCCATCGAAAAGGCTTACCCTTCTCTTTTCATTTGCTCCACTACCAAGGCGATGCACTCAGAACTTGCCTCAGATTTCACATCAGACTGTTTTCTCACTTATCTATGACGATTCGTAACTCGTCGCGATCCATCCCACAAATCCTAATGACCTTGTTGTCTACATTCCAGGCCACTTCCTAACTCTGCGTCCTTGGTCTAATATTCCAGATTAAAATCTGCAAACCCTTTCTCTTAATCGCCTCAGTCGTTGGCAGTGAAAAAAGACAACGCATCCATCCGGATGTTTGACGTCGAATGGAAAGTATTTCCATACAATTCAACGGAGGTCTAAACACTTCCAACATTCTGATAAACAGAATGGTGGAATTAACGGAAAAATAACAAGACGCATAAGCGCGAAACAGAGGTCGGTGAAATATTTTTTTTTTGTTGAACATTCGATCAGTTCTCAACGAGAAAGTGGGTAAGGAATAAATATTTTTCCTAATGATTGTGAAAAACAAAATGTAGATTCACCAATTTGGGTTTTTGACCAGCAGAATAAAAAAATGCAAATGTAATGGTTGAACAATTAGAGAAAATATCCATACAGAGCATCAACGATTGGAAATCTACTCGAAGTAGTATAGATATTATTGAACGACTTGGAAAAAATACTACTCGTATTACTGTTGCGTTTTTCTGTAGGTTCGGTGATATACTCGGTATTACGAAAAAAAAATTACCTTATCCACTAACGTGAAAGAGAGGAATATTTCAGAACTGGATACACGAACACAAACCATATCTTCAAAATTTCCAAATCGCTTGGCCAACTGTGGCTCATCTCGCTTGAGAACTGATAACTTAACGGCCGGATTTACCAATCACCTACCATCTCGAGTTTTTGCGGGTAAAAGGACGAGGTAACACGGTGGGAACGGCTTCGTTACCTCCTTCTCTCTTCAATATCAGTTCCCATCGCAAGGAGTACACTCAACGCGACAATTCTGTGAAGGCTCATGGTCATCTAGCGTTTAAATTCAGGCTAAAGGGTACTCGACTATATCTTTTATTGGAACGCCGCACTCTCATACAGTGGCGGCTGACAATTGAAAATCTTACAATAGCTTTCGTTTTTTGATAATCGCCACCCTTTGATTTGATGCATGCAATACCAATATGATTTTTCGGCGAGCTGCCGTGAGTGACAAATATATGTTGTCTTAAAACGGTAACAAAATTTGTATCAATGCAACGGGCTCATATTATAAATGGTAATAGAAGGGTTTACCGCATTTTACGAATGAATTAATTTGTTGTACAGAGTCGGTCCTTAGGAGAACATTTCAGCCCCTCGCGTTTGCATCGCACCGACAAATGAATTTTATGGGTAAATGCAATCTTATGAGTTTTTTTATCTTTGCCGGCTAACTATAGTAGGGAGTAGGAATAATTTCATTTCATGTAGGCATTTGGCATTCGGTTGATTTGTCTTTCGTCTACAATTGTGGTAGCGGGAATTTCGAAGTTGTATGTGTTTTGAATTTAATTTTTTTGTTGTGAATAGTTATATAATTGACAGAGTTATTTTACAAAAGTGCGTTTGATTGTTATGGAGTAGACATTTATTTGTATCATTTCACCATAAGCAGACGAAATATTTGCAGACAAAAAGTGACGTATAAAAGAGAAAATCGATCGGGAAAAAAATCTTCTAGAGTACCATAGAAGAAAGCGTCTTGGCTACATAAAAGGTGAGTGAGATAGGTATACAGTTGAGTTAAAAATGAAATTTTTCGAGGGTGGATTTTCTTCTGATGAACTCAGTTGAGATTATTGTCATTGCCATTGTTTTGGTTTTTTTTCTAGTGAGTAAGTGTAATACCACCGACTCGCCGAAAAGGAACTGTTATATTTGTTTATTTTAATATATCATTCTTATTATGGAAGGTGGGTTTGTAAAGGTTCAATCTCAGGGTTTCTTGAAGGGGGTTGCTGTTAGTTCAATGAGACACAGGAAGTGGTGCGACAGTTTAATTCCAATTTCGGGGGAGGCAGAGGATCTCGATTTCTTGAATTGATTCTAAAATAATTACACGGACTTTTAATAAAATAAATAAAAGTAGTTAATAAAAATTCCACCTACGTGTTACTTCACTTGATAGTAAAAAACCATTACCCACCTAAAATAATTACAGGCACGGGACTCGACGGTGAATCTTGTCCTTGAGGACCACAGTAAGGTAATTTAGAACCGAATTTAATTTGCAAACAAGCGAGAAAAGGTTCGAAAAATCAGACAAATATGGCGCATTAAAAATCACTAACGTCTCTAGAGACGAAAAAGAATCTCGACAGCAGTTCGTAAAAAACCTGGCACTGGAAATACTTTTTAAACGCAAAAAAACCCGACGACATGGAATATTAGTTGCCTACCCCGGGAGATATGAGAGCCGTGGATACTAAGTATCAAGGGCGGCAGAAAACTGTAAACAACAGGAATCGGCCGTCAAACGGCAGCCAGGACTTCCTTTTCATTTGAACTGTAGCGCCTCTCACGATCCAACAATAAACGACTTGCCCAAGCAACAGGAAACTTACGACCATCCCTAATTTGAAAAAGTTGTCCAGCTATGCCATAGTCACTGGCATCTGTGGTGACGTGCCAGGGAAGTTTAGGATCCGGATGGTAGAGTAGGGTTGCATTCTGTAATTCGTGTTTCAAATTTTCGAAAGCTTCTTGTTGTGGTTGATCCCACTTCCAGGTATTCCTTTTCCGTAATAGTGAAGTCAATGGTTCCGATAAGACGGCAAAGTTAGGAGTGAACGACCTATCATAGTTACATAAGCCCAAGAATTTCTGAACATCCTTTACACTTTGTGGGGTTTTATAGTCCACGACTGCTTGCACTCTTTCTGGATCCGGCCGAACCCCCGTTGGTGAGACAATATAACCTAGAAAGGAAAGTTCGGTCTGAAAAAATTGACATTTTGACGCTTTCACTGTGAAACCAGCCTGCTTCAACCGTTGAAAAACCTTTTTCAGATGATCCAGGTGCTGCGACACACTCGATGAGGCCACTAGGAGGTCATCTATGTAAGTTACCAAGAAACTAGAAAATTCCGCCCCAAATATTGTATCGATGGCCCTGGAGAAGGAAGCTACTGCGGTCGAAATACCATAAGGTAGGACACACCAACGATAAGTTTTCGTCCCAACCATAAACCCAGTATATTTCCTATCTTCCTGTCGGATCGGTATCTGCCAATAGCTTTGCGATAGATCAATCTTTGATAGAAACCTTTCTCCGTTCAACGACTTGATAATGTCGTCAATCCTCAGAGGTAACTCCCTGTCAGGCTGAATGACGGAGTTGAGATGCCTGGCATCAAGGCAAATGCGAATATCGTTTGTTTTTTTCACGGTGGTCATAAGGGGGGAAATATAAGGAGAACTTGCCCGTTCGATAATACCCCATTTTTCCATTTGAAGAATGGCTTTATTTACTGCATCCCGGTGAGCCACTGGGATTGGGTATGGTTTAATAAAGAATGGTTTATCGTCTCTCAAAACTATTGTATGTTCATAAAGATTTGTCCTACCAGGTATATTCGAAAATATCATTTTATAATGAGACAGCAAATTTCTAAAAGAATTTTTTTCATCCACAGATAGGCCAAAACACTTTGACGCTACGTTTTCAACATCAATTTCACTAACATTTAAATCTACAAGTGAAGAGCGAGCTTTAGTATGGTGAGTATCATTTATAATTACTGATATACTCATGGGTTTTGGGTAACCGTAATCATGTTTTAAAATATTTTCTTTTAAAGTAATAATATTACAGTTCACAGTTAAATGTATCGTTTTTTCTGCTAAATTTATTTTTGCATGATAGAGTCTCAAAAAATCAACCCCAATAATGATTGGGTAGCTTAATTCTGGAATAACTAGGAACTCATGTGAGAATTTACTTTTTTCCAATGTAAAAGTGACTAGAGCCTGGCTCATAACTTTTCTAAACTAACTTTTGAACGCACCTACTACTTTTATGCCTGTGCATAAAAAATGAGGGATAATCCGGTGTACATCAGCTAGCTGAGCCCACACGGTATCGCTCAATACAGAGATAGTACTGCCAGTATCAATCATAGCTGGGAACTGGTATCCATATAAAGAAAAATTTATGATAGGTGAACGAATATCCTCTGGCTTATGCTCAAATTCGCATTCTTCTAAAAGATCTTGTACAGGGTAGTTGTTGATATTAATTGTGGCTCTGTTCATTTTTTCTTCTCCCTCAGCCGAGCCTAGTTGGGGAGATTTTCGAAGTTTTCCGAACATTCTTCCTGTACTTCATTTAAAACAGCAATTTTATTATTTTGAAAATTGTTACCTTTTACATGAGGTTTTCCATAAGAGTTGGGTTTACCATTTCCCGCGTGATTGAAACTGTTTTGACTCATGAATCTTTTTTCATTATTCTTAAAATAATAGTCTGCCTGTCTTAGCCTATCTACAGCCGAAAATAGGTCTTTTGCGCCTACTAAAGTGGAAGATATATTGGGAGGAAAATGTCTTGCTATTGTAGCAATCAGTTGCTCCTGTTGATAAGGAGGCTGTAAATGTTTTGCCAAAACAACATACCTATTAAAATATTCCACAAATGAGCCATCAGTATCTTTATAACGTGCAGATTCAAGTTTCAGTTTGATTTGAAGTTGAATATTAGGACCCCAGAACTGATTTATGAAAGCTTGTCTGAACTCACCATAATTTCTAAACAAATTTCTAAATGCTTGGAACCATGTTTTTGCTGATTTTTCGAACAGAGGGTTGATAACCAGAGTAAATTGGTTTATATTCATTGATGAAATGTCTAAAAAATTTTCAAGGTAGCTAAGAAAGTCAAGAGGGTGCAGGGAGCCTTCATTATCAAAAGTAGGTAATGATTGTACAGATTTCATTTCGTTGGTATATAAATTAGATAAATATGTTGTACCAGTAATATTGTTCGCCTGAGGGGCCACATTCCGAGCAATATTATCATTATTTCCTAAACTACTCCATGTAGGTATTGAAAAATTTTGATTTGCTATGGAATTTCTATCTAAATTCTGATTTAAAATAGGTACGTTCTGATTGAATATTGGTATATATTGATTTGAATTTATGAAATTTTCATTCGAGGTGGGAAGGCCATAATTGATATTTGGAAGTGTTTTTTGTATATTGCAATTTGAGTTTTGATTACTTTGGGTTTTATTTATTACTTTTGTGACTTCCTGACATATCAGATTGGCCAACTCATCTCTTGAAACTATTATTTGGTTTGATAAACTAGATTGTGGTTCCCCAATACTCCTTGAAAGGTTTTCAGGTAGTGTTGCAGTTTCCTCTTCCTGAAGTTGGAGTCTCGAAACGTTTGTTTCCGATTGAGGAATGTGAAATGATAAAGAAGACCTCTTGTAGTTGCCCTCTTTACTTTGACCATCTGGTACCGGTAATGAACAACCACCTTCCATATTTAATAAAGCTATGTTACCTTGATTTTCAGGCGTTTTATTCTGAACATTCTCTGTTGCAGAAATGGCGTTTCCATTCTCTGGCCAGTTGTCCTGGTCCCGCCTCCGATTCCTTAAGTTATACAGCAGGCCTTGTGGAGACTTTTCCAACACCATTTTCTCGTCTCTTCAGAAAAAAAACAGCCCCACGTTGGGCGCCAGATGTAAAGGTTCAATCTCAGGGTTTCTTGAAGGGGGTTGCTGTTAGTTCAATGAGACACAGGAAGTGGTGCGACAGTTTAATTCCAATTTCGGGGGAGGCAGAGGATCTCGATTTCTTGAATTGATTCTAAAATAATTACACGGACTTTTAATAAAATAAATAAAAGTAGTTAATAAAAATTCCACCTACGTGTTACTTCACTTGATAGTAAAAAACCATTACCCACCTAAAATAATTACAGGCACGGGACTCGACGGTGAATCTTGTCCTTGAGGACCACAGTAAGGTAATTTAGAACCGAATTTAATTTGCAAACAAGCGAGAAAAGGTTCGAAAAATCAGACAAATATGGCGCATTAAAAATCACTAACGTCTCTAGAGACGAAAAAGAATCTCGACAGCAGTTCGTAAAAAACCTGGCACTGGAAATACTTTTTAAACGCAAAAAAACCCGACGACATGGAATATTAGTTGCCTACCCCGGGAGATATGAGAGCCGTGGATACTAAGTATCAAGGGCGGCAGAAAACTGTAAACAACAGGAATCGGCCGTCACTGCGGTGGGTAAGTTAGAGAGAAAACTCGCCAGATGGCGAAACGGTAAAATCTAAAATGAAACAGATGTGTTTTGTCACAGGTTTTTCTAATCAATTACTTGGCAGGCTATGAAAAGTGTAATGTAGGTAGTAGGAACCTATGTGAATAAAGAAATGAATGAAATAATATTATTTCATTTATGTCACATCATTTACTCAATCAATCGAACCTTCAATTTAATTTTGTGACCAAAAGAACAAAATCTATTTCAATTTTTGTTTGGATTTGAAAACATTATTCGATTTGTATTTCTATAATTTTTTTATCCTTCAGTTCTCAGCAACAGGTTTCAATAGAGGTAATAAAATAGTCAATGGAAGTCCTAAGCAGTACCACTCGGCTATTATTCTCTCTTGAATAATAGTCTTCATTACACGCCCGTTAAATAATACACCATTCTGCAGTTGAAACACCTTTATATCAGCTAGTTGATAAGTTGATTGATAAATGATTTGAATGAGTTATAACCAAACAAAAGTAGATTGGAGACACCACAATGGGCCTGATGAGGCCGAGCATAAGGCGACAGTGTAACTTCTTTCCAGAATTCACATAGGTACCTACTACATTACACTTTTTATAGCCTGCCAAGTAATTGATTAGAAAAACCCACCTTCCATGTAACAATAGTTAAATATTATAAAAAAACAAATATAACAGTTCCTTTCGGCGAGTCGGTGGTTTTATACTTACTCAGTAGAAAAAAAAACAAAACAATGGCCGTCTCTTAGTCTATCATTATAATCTCTAAGTGATGATTATAAGGCAATAATCTCAACTGAGTTCATCAGAAGAAAATCCACCCTTGAACAATTCCATTTGTAACTCAACTGTATACCTATCTCACTCACTCAGATCAAGAGGGTTAAGAGACCAAACAACTAAAAAAAATATATGTTGGTCTATCGATTGAAAGTGGAAAACCCTTCCACACAACAAAAAAGACTAGGTGAACCACAGAGGAAGCAGTACATGATCTTGCCGAAATGGTACCTCGACAACAAGCAAAAAAAATCTGAGTAAGCTCTTCAATGGACGTTTTTTAATGTAACGAGATTAGTTTTTCATCACCTGTATTCTTCACGAACTCCTTCGAATGTGCAATATAATATTGCACATTATATCGAGTAGAATCGCTTAATTTTAGTCATCCATCTATTGAAAAATCACCATAAGGTACAAAAGTACTGAACCCATTTGAATATTCGTGGTTACAATAACAAAGTCGAATAGTCCCAGGATATTTCCAAAACCAATGAAAATATTTATTGCATCAACGACAAGAGAAGACCCCACCGCCATTGTGTTTGTTCTTTATTCTGATTGAAGCTATTTAAAAGGCAAATATTTATGTACCTCTTTCCCCTTTCTAATCCGGTGAGATACAGCATCATACAAAGAAATGTCCCATTGTGCGCGCTAGTTACGCAGAACGTTTTCCAGGAAAACGTGCTTTATCTTGTTGTTCGGGGTGAATATTTCATGGCGTGACAGTTCAACCTGCTACTTCAGCGGAAAACACATTCACGTGAAGTTGATGATCTAGCCAGGACTGGCAGATGTTTGAAAATTCTCCATAGAAATTTTTACTCGTGATACCTTTCGACTAATGAGGGTATTCAACCACTGGAGGTGATAGCGCTGCTATTCATTTTTTGAGCACAGTCGGTGATCGGAATCCACACCGTTGTTGATTGATATGAAATTTATTATTTTTTCTCAAGACTTCTGTCTTTTCTCGAAACTCAGTTACGAAAAAGCTATTCTTGTGACTAGTTAGAGGAAGTTATTATATAACGAAAGCGAATTCTGCAGAGTAGCTTGAGTTACACAAAATACAATTGTTGTCATGTTACATACAACTTTTTTAATTCTAATGGAAAATATTATTTCATCATTTTGGAGGTAGAAGTGGAAATTGGAAACTGTTTATCTACAAAAAGAATCAAGTTTGTTCATCATATCGGTTGCCTGTTTGACGTCTTTAACTAGTTTGCAAATTCAGACGAGGAGTGACTGGTGCTGAAAAACTACCGAATGGTATGGAAAAAACTATAGAAAACGATATACATTTTATATTAATATTATATCGGAAGACTTAATAGAAATGCTTGATTAACGTTTACGGATAATGTGAAATCATAAAAGACTAAGATTAGCCTGAAAGGGAATAAGAAAGAAAATTTCATACCAACAAATTTTGACCAACGAATTGCATATTTTGTCTCGCGTTACAATGGTTACTTAGATATTTTTTGGAATTTTCTCTCGCAGGGGTAACCCACGGCGAATTATTGTGGGCAATTTTTTTGGTGTAAGCAGAGAATAATAGTTTGTTTGTCATAACATGTCGCTCACTCACTTTGAGCACATGTTTATTTACAAGCCACTGACACTACACGGATATTGTTCCATTGCATTACTGGCCTTTTAAGGCGTTGATATATTCCTCTGTAGACTGTAGTTGAAATCGAGATTAGCACTATATTTCATTTTCAGAGGTGATTGCTGAGCTGAGGGACTAACCAATCGTCATTGTGATCATATTTGAAAATTGGTTGGTTTGTATTGATGTGCATCTCTTATTGTTATTCATGCTCTTTGACATGTTTGACAAGAATACCAGGTGACAGGCAGCGGTAGACTTGCAACGTTACCACACGTACGCATTTTGTAACTGCCATAGGTAGGTAGGTATAAGGTATGAAATTTTATCAGATAGATTTATTTCCAACACAGGTGTACAACCAATTACAAGAAATGCCCAAAAGTTAATATTCAACAGAAAGAATTGCATATACGTGTATGTATACAAATAACTATTTAATTATAGGAGGAATAAAAACCACTGCTGAAAAAATAACAAAGAATCACTTCGTCGGCTTAGAGTGTAGACCTGCTAACTCCATATTAGGTAAATTTTCAGGAGAGACAAAAAACATTCCTGAAAAAATATAAAAATTTATATTGAAAAGGCTTTTATTTTTATTAACTTGTATTTGCATTCCATACAATTTGATATAAAAGAAAGATAATTTTATTCAGTATTTGTTTATTTAACAACACTTTTGTGACTTAGCAGGTTTTCGTAATCAAATATTTATATTGAAAATCAACTTAGCAGGTTTTTCACAAACCAAATCAAAATTTATAAAGTATCAACAACATTCATAAAACAAAAAAAAACTCTGAAATTCAACAAAAATAAGATTTTGTCTTTATAGCCATAATCTAATAACATATTGTTTTCTTTCAGGATCAAACTAGTTATATACTTATAATTAAAATTTTGAAACTTTCAGTCACAATCTCTCATTATAACAATGTTTTTACCTTTAAACAAAAAAAAACTCTCAAAATAAACGAAAGTAGAGCATGTCTTTTAGAAAATATTTCTCCTATCAACTAAATCAAACTGTTACATTCTTATAATCGAAATATTCTTTGAACTAATATCATTTTAATGACGTCGGCAAATATCAGTCTCAATATTAAAAACAGTCTTAACTCAATATAACTACTGCTCTTCGGGCTTGAAGGCCGTCGTTCTTTGGAATTTCTTCCTGACGTTTCGCTAGCGCGAGTGGCCAGCTTCTTCAGAGGCTTATTCATCTCCGATGACTAAAATTTTTGGTCATCGGAGATGAATAAGCCTCTGAAGAAGCTAGCCACTCGCGCTAGCGAAACGTCAGGAAGAAATTCCAAAGAACGACGGCCTTCAAGCCCGAAGAGCAGTAGTTATACTAATAACCTCGGCCGCGAAAGCCTCAACCATTTTGTCAGTCTTAACTCAAGTAACTTATTCATCTCCGATGACTAAAATTTTTAGTCATCGGAGATGAATAAGCCTCTGAAGAAGCTGGCCACTCGCGCTAGCGAAACGTCAGGAAGAAATTCCAAAGAACGACGGCCTTCAAGCCCGAAGAGCAGTAGTTATACTAATAACCTCGGCCGCGAAAGCCTCAACCATTTTGTCAGTCTTAACTCAAGTTGATTACTGCTCATGAGGTAAATCATCATAGTAATTACGGTAATCTTCAGGTAAGGTATCTTTCAGATATTGCAGATCGTCAAATTTCCTTTTAGTTATTTTCCTCCTAGTAAGGTGCTGATTTCGGAGAGAATCAGTAACTGCCGGTGATTTTCGTTGCGGTAGTGCACTCCATTCTTCTGTGAATCTTAATTTGAAGAATACATCACCATCAGGAGTGTACCGAAGAGCTTTAATGTCAGTTACTATGGGGTCACCTTTACCACGTCCAGGGCGAATACTTTTGAAAAACCCAACGTCATTAAAGCTTTTGAAAAAAAAACCATGATTTAAGTAAGTTACGTCGTAAGGTCTGGGGTGTTTTCTTGCTGATCTGCAAATGGTGATGTACTCTGCGGGTACATTGATATTCTTATTTTTAAGGGCCCGTTCAACAGAAAAATGAATACTGTCGGCTTCCATCTGCGTATGACCGACTTCTAGAAATTTTTGTTCTATGATAATGTTATTGTTCATAGCCGTGCACAGCAATGCATTAGACATCACACAGTTTTTATTTTGATAGGTGCAACCATCGCTATAAAATATTTTTTTTTTGTTTTTTCTGACTCATTTTGTAAAATCTTTTTTTCAATTAAGCTCACCCAAACACTCGCAAACTCTTCAGAATTTAACCCTCCTTCAGTTTCGTTCCATAAATAGCAATAGCCATCTGTGTTGTTCAAATTGAAAAGGGCAAGATTTTGCACTTGGAGCTTCGTTCTATAGTACAAACTACTAATATTTGATTTAGGTGCCATCAGAACTGCCTGTAAGTCTACAGTGAAAACAATATTATTTTATTCACGTATGTCTTTCTCCTTCTCAGATCTAGCTTCTTCTTTCCTCTTCAGATGTTCAGAATATTCTTCTTGGGATTTATTTCCAACTTTAAAGAGAGCACATATTTCGCACTGGTCTTTTTTGGGGTGAAACAATCCGAGATTAAGATTGTCAAATTCTTCGTGAAATTTGCAGATGGATAAAGCAAGTACATTACGTGTTTCACATCAATCATTGACATAAAAATCATAGAGGGATCGCTTTGAACGCCACTCTGGCAACAAATACTTCTTTTGTGTACTAGCACGACAGTAGTGCGATTCCATCGCTGGCAGTGATTCTATAAACCTTTTCAGCTCCTTACGTTCTGATTCGAATGGCTTAGAATTTTTGTTTGTTTGGAATCAAAATCCTTGTCATTCCTTTTGAAAGCATCCCCTTTTATATTTTCCAATTTAAAACGGTTCATCTACCAATCCCAAGCGTATTCAAAAACTGTGTTCTGCAGACTTTGATCGGCTCATCGTCCTTTTTCAAGTGATAAAATAAAGATTGTCCTCTTTTTGATTCCTCATTATTATTTTTTCTTCCCCTTGGTCTCTTAACAGGCAAAGCTGTCACAAAATTATCAACAAAAACTTTTTTTCGGGCCAACTCTTTGTCCAAAATTCTTTAAAAATATTCTGCCTTTCTGTCTCTGTCAACATTGAACATTTCAAAGATCCTTTTTGAGTTTCTTTGCACGTTCACCTATTCTTCATAACTCTAGGCTGCCTTGGAACCTCATAATTCCATTTTTCTCCTTCTTTTCTTCCATAGTATTTTTTTCCTGACTCTCTCAACTTCCTGTTACTTTCAGCAAACCAGTTTGATTTTTGAATGTGAATCCGTTTCCTTCTTTTATTGCTTTTCTTTGGATAGTTTTCGTAGTCAGACTCAGAGTCTGAATTGATTTTGTATGGTACTAAACCTTCTTGCATACTTTCATCTGATATCAAATCATCTATTTGGATGGATGGTCTTAAGGGAACAGGATGGTCGATAGTACCTGTAGTAGAAATTCTAGGACTGTCTTCAATTTCTTGCAAAGTGCTGTGCTCGATGATATCTTCAGAAACCAGACTATTAGAACAGTGTTGGTCATCATTCATTAACTCAAGCAAAGGGGAGTCATCTATAAGGGAATTCATACTGATATTTTCAAATTGGATTCTTGTTCTGCATTTTGAGTTTCAATATGACTAAAGTACATTATTCGAATCGGTAGGTGAGGAGTCACAATTTGGGATTGAGCCTAAGTCATTCGTTATTTCTTTAGATAAAATCACTTCAATTTCAACATTTTCAACCACAGACCATTCTCCGGAGATGGGTGCTTGAGATGATGCCGTCGCTTTTTGTTTATTTACATCTTCTCTGCTTTTGCACAATTCCAGGATTTTACGGCCACGCCAATGCTCACTCGATGACATCTGCAAATAAAGTATCAATTTAATCATAAAGTTACTTCATGACGATACATAATACCTGCTAAGTACAATAAAAGTAACATATTGGTTCAAAGGAAAAACTGCTAAATCCCACATGTTTGGGTTATAGGTTATCTGACGTTTAATTATAAATGTTAAATCATTAATCAGAAAAAACAAATAATAAGATAACAGTATGAATACATACCTTTCAGTCGTTCAAATTTCAACCCTTAATACACTGTTTTCACAGAAAACATCAATTATTTGTACGAGCACATATGCCGGCCACGGAATCTCGGTATGAAATGGCGGCTTACACGGAGTTAGCAGGGCACTTTTGAGCTTATGGATATGACAGTTTTACTCACCATCTGTTTTTGTCAATTCTTAAAGAAAACTGACTGTGGCTGTTTTTCTAGATTATGTATTTCGTTTTACACTTTCGAATGATATGAAAAACCTAATATCGTCAGAAAATGGATTTGGCAGGTTTACACTCTAAGCCGACGACTTGACAGTTCGATAAGAATAATGAGTTTGAAACCTATCGATAAAACATTCCAAAATATATTCGAGAGGACTCACATTGATGTGACATATATCAAAAATTATTATGATTATAACACATTAGTGACACGGGTGCCCTACGCATAACATTTTTTCGGATATTTCCGCAATAACGCTGGTTAAGAGTTGGTGGTTCGACTGGTAAATTAGCTGGATAACTTTGTTAGTAGAGATCTGTCAGGTTCTTGATAATGATTCTAGCTTGGAAGTCGAAACGTCGAACACCTAAACATCTCGCACATGAAATGAGTCGTGTGAGGACTTTTTCCGTGTTTTTCATGAAGATATTCAAAGTGACGAGAAACTATCTCCGGCATTCCGAGAAAAACATTGATTTGTTGAAAAAGTAATTTCGATGGGAAGAATATTCCTTCAAAACGTATTTTGACATACCGAAATCCTGATAATTCATTCCAGTTGCATTTGAGGTGGATAACCTCGTCGTTTATGGTTGTTTTTGTTGCAAATGATCAAAGATGTCATGAAAAATCATGAACTAGCATAACGTCGTGAATTTTTTTCTGCTAGTGGTAAAATTCAATGTTTGTGGGAAAATTACGGAAATTGCCTCTCAACCAATACGCAGCCAGCTCACATAAACGCGACCACCGAATAAAAACAGCAAAATCAACAACTGCGTTTACCGAATACCATGCGAGTGCGGCAAACTATACATAGGGGTAACCAGAAGACCATTGAGAGTGAGAATGTCTGAACAAGAAACACGGAAGGAGAAACCATGAAATCGGAAATATATTTGTCATTGAATGGTCTGAAGCCGAGGTCATACACAAGGAGAAGCACAGATTAGAAAGCTGTCTACGATGCAATCAGTCACATCGCCGTAGAAACCCGGAATATATGAAAACCACTTATCCGAAGGATGGACCAACTATGAACACGAACATCGCGCCAATTATCCATTTTCCACTGCAACCGATAAGCGCGCCCCATTAGTAGCACAGATCTGTGCGCCCTAATGGTAGCACCCCTTTTCCATTTTCAACTCGAAGATAACCGAGGACGATTGTGGATACCAGCGATCACAACATCGTGAGTCCACCCAACTTAGAACTCGGTTCCAACATTTGTTCATATCATTTTATATTTATTTATTCAATTATTTTGATTTTACTATTCAAAAGTGATAACAACAAATCGATCAATCATCAGTAACGTTTCCATCGTAAACTGAAAATTCATTTGGTTTCGCTTGCATACATATCAATAGTTACCGCAATATTATATTCCAGGAGAGCCAAAAAATATTCATAACGTATTTTTTTTTCATGCGATCAAAAAATCAATAAAAAATTGATAAGATATTCGGCCACATCAGATATGTGAAAACTATTATTAACAATTAGACCGGTTTCTATTCTCAATTTGAAAAACGTATGAAGAATTTCAGCAATTTTTTCTCTTCTTCTATTGTTTTTCAAAATTTCCACTAGTGAAAAGGAAAAAGTCTTGGATAAAAGCCAGCAAACTTTCTGTGTACTTTTCTATGAATATTGTTACGATGATTCCTTGCAAAATCTTACTTCCGACACCACTGTTACGATATATCCTTGGGGTTCGTTGATTAAAACTCCAGACAACACTAAACTACTTTTATTACAACTTTCCATCACAACACAATACAATACAATCACTAAAACTGCTCCGCTGACTTTTCAACGCTCCATACTGAACACTCTGATAAACTCTCTCTAATACAAACTCTCTGTTATACAAATTGTGCCATCGCAGTGAGCGATTCCAGTTTATATAGGCGCTCACACAGGGGAGAATCATCCCGACAATCGAATATTCTGGGTGAGCCGCGATCACGCAAGTACAATCTTTCCTCGAACTGTCGCACCAATTTGCATCCATTGACGGCAGGGCCGGCGCCAGAACATTCCGTTACAATATCAAATAATCTGATCATTATATCTTTATCTTGTATATAAGGTATATCTCGTTCAATTTATCCACTCAACTAAAATACATTGTCTTTTTGTGGGTATAACAAATATTATCATTGGGGATCAGACATATTCTCGTGAAGTAGATATCCTTCTGTTCCGTTTCACTGGATTGGGAATGAGATTATCAAAAAACAAAATTCTCTCTGGGTTTCAGCATATAACACCGTTTATCCATATATAGAACTAGCTGTTGCTCGCGACTTCGTCCGCGTAGAAGTCGAACCGAACCGTACAGCCAGCGCACGCCGGTAAAGCATCGCATCTCGCCCGCCTTTCTATGACTTGATTCATATATACTATCATGTTTCACTGAATTTTCTGTTCAACCTTATGAACTATAGTCTGTATAACTCCTGAATAGTGCAGCTTCCTGTAGGTGAGTGTATTTTTATGATGGGATCAGTGTATCCGGAGATCAACTCCTACAAACAAACGAACAATTGAAGTTTGAAACTTCACCTCTTCATCATAGTAGTGAAGATAATTCGTAGGAAAGAAATACAGAAGTATCGTCAAATTTGCATTTTTCCGATATGAAACGGTGCCTGAGTTAAAGTGAAATACCACCACAAAAAACTCTATTGAATATTCGTAGAAAGCTGATTTACCATGGAATCAGTTTATGTTGAGAGATATTACTTCATGAAAAATTATTTATAATATATATTATTATATATAATCATACGAATGTAGTAAGCGCGACAATTTCACCGATGTCATTATGAACAAGTTTAATGAGTGGTATTGGGTCGGACGTTCACTGTCTTAATTATTAACTCTGCTAATAGGGGAGCCCAACCGGGGATTTCGGGATTCACTAAAGTGCGGCAGATAAATATACAGGAGGATACCTTGTACCCGGTTAAGTACTTCCACCATATATGTGCCCTATATATATGGCCGCCCTTCAAGGATAAAGGATCAGATTGGTAAAAAAAAATTGATCATCTGAAATTCTCGAGCGCTCAGATTAAGGTAGGGTGGGTTGGTTACATCCTGAAACCTGTATATTCCACTGATTTGACAATTCGAGAATGACCTAAAGAAGGAGGAGGGCTACAAAGTAGTAAAAAAAGCGTCATCTCGACATTCTCGAGCGTGGCTAATTTTTTTTTTATTTTAAAGGAAATAATTCAAGAATTACAAGAAATATATAATCTGACGATTTCCACGAGCCGAAATAATAAAAATTAATCGATGAAGTTTAATACGTGCAGCTACGTGATGCCTAAATTCCCCTCTCCGCGTTTCTATTTCTCTCTCACTCTTTCTCTATCTTTCGCTCTCTCACTTCGTCCCTATTCTGGTTTCTGTTGTCATGACAGTTGATCACACAGACTCGTTCGTGGCATGATATTGTTTACAACGAATGCTATTGCATGCTATTTCCTCAGCTTTTCGATCAATTAAGTTCAATTATTAAAAAAAATCAAATTGACAGAATTGGCGAATCCCAGATAATCGTCAGATTATGAGACTGCAACGTCTAGGGCGTAAAGATGAACCATATATATTTCAATCGGCGCGTCACATCCAAACCGTCAGATTATTATATATATATATATATATATATATATATATATATATATGTTACAGGCAAAGTGTAAAATCAGGCATTGTATAGAATACCTAGGCATTCTATAGAATGCCTGCTGGAGTTCAGGCAGAGTTAAAAATCTGTCTGTTCCATTGTGAAATAAACTCATTTCTTAACAATTGTACAAACTTTGCCTAGGCATTGTGTATAATGCCTAGACATTATATAGAATGTCGAAAGTTTTGCAGGCAAAGTATAAAATGAACAACATTGTTAAAAATTGTTTATTGCAAATAACAAACATGAAATGTATTAAACATAGGATCTGAAAATCCTCATATTTTACTAGAGTAAAATTTAAAAGTGAAACATTAATTTAAGAAATTACTTGTTACAGCAGGAAAGAGAACTATGGTTAGGTTAGGTTAGGTTAGGTAAGGTTAACGTTAACTTGAAAACAATGGAACAGACAGATTTTCAACCTAACCTAACCTAACCTAAACATAGTTCTCTTTCCTGCTGTAACAAGTAATTTCTTAAATTAATGTTTCACTTTTAAATTTTACTCTAGTAAAATATGAGGATTTTCAGATCCTATGTTTAATACATTCCATGTTTGTTATTTGCAATAAACAATTTTTAACAATGTTGTTCATTTTATACTTTGCCTGCAAAACTTTCGACATTCTATATAATGCCTAGGCATTATACACAATGCCTAGGCAAAGTGTGTACAATTGTTAAGAAATGAGTTTATTTCATACTTTGCCTGGATTCACTCGGCAATGTATAGAATGCCTAGGTATTCTATACAATGCCCGAATTATACACATTGCCGGTAACATATATAAATACCACCTCCATCATGAAAACAATCAGATTAACGTACGTACATTTTTAAAAATATGTAGGACATAGATATTATCAATATCTGACGCGCTCGACTATGTCCATGCAATAGTTTTTTTCTTACATTTTTGAAAATATATAGCCGCTCCCCCACCAATGAAAAGATATACATTACAAAACATTTTTTTTTCTTTCATCATATAAGCTTCGCAATCCAATAGTAAATCCCGATTTAGCATCGTGGGCTCCTCTACTATTAAACTGGTGCAGATAGTGTAAACCTCCAAGAGGCAACGCCATCTGCTGGGTGACGACCAAAGTCTCAAGAAAAATCAATTTCAATCCTTTTTGTGTGGATTTGATTGCCTTATTCGATTTGTATTTTTTATAAAATATCTCTCTTTTTGCTCAGTAACAGGTTTCAATAAAGGTAATAATAGAGACAATACCACTCCTCAGTAGAACCTATAACTTTCAGAATAACAAACTATTCCAAATCATTGGCTGTATTATGAAAACTCAATGAATTTCATCTCCATCTTCCAATGAACTGTTTTCGCTATCGCTTGGTTTCTTTCTAATAGAATTGTTTGCAGTGGGTTTACCATAGAAATACTTCGTAATAATGACTTTGTAGAACAGTGTTACCCACTGGGAATTATAAACGTATGGCCTTCGAAAAATGTGCATCTCAAATATTTGAATACTTTTGAACATAAAGTTCCCAAGTACTGTCACTTTTACCTTAACAACAATTAGAATATCTCTGGTGATTTCGATTGTAGAATGATAATTTCAGTTATATTTAGAATCTGTCATTTTTAGACCTTCTTTGGAGGAGAAAAATGTTCTTGGTTTATCTGGAAAGAACTATTTCAAAAATTCATCTACTTCATTCATGACTGTTTAGAAAATGTATAAGCACCAGTTCAAAGACGAAGAGTTGTATTTTCGGTGCAGAACAAAATCATTGGTAAGACTTCGATCAATTTGCTCGAATAATCATTGTTCTGGTAGCATTTTGAAATGTGATGCACTCAAGAGCATTGTGATGGTCGAATTATAAAAGTATTCATATCTCCGGAACACATCAATGGATTTTCTTTCAATTGTCACCAATTTTTTGCGAAGATTACGATAATGTAATGTTTTGAGGAAACATGTCTCAAATTAATAAAGTAATTTGAATGTATATTTTCACAACAGGAGTCACCTGCATGCTCATTGTTCAGTCTGGAGGCCACGAGTTAACAAGGCAACTACAGTGAATTCAAGTCATAGTATAGTGTAACACAACTTCGGAGAGTTGTGGTTGGAACGCTTGTTCGCCGGATGAAGTCAAGCAAAATCTCGAAATAACTTTTTTCTTTGACAATATATTTTTCAGAACTGAAGATGATATCGACAACAGGTATGATAGGAATGATAAATTCGCAAACGAGAAAAATGTATTGTAACTTGTGGATTCGACTTTTTGTTCCTTCAATACATTTTTTGTCCTCAGCGAATGAGTTAATTTTTGCTATCATACCTATTGTTGATATTATTTTAGGTTCGGAAAAATATATTCTCGAAATAAAAAAAAATATGTTTTTTCTCTGATCTAAAATGGAAACGCAATGAATCAGAGAGGATGACGAATTCATGAATAACAAATCTGCTTCTGAGGATGTAGGGGGTAGGTAGCCTTATTGATAAAGGACTTCGGATGATTTAATTGAAGATTGAAAAGTATAAAGCCCTGAGATATTTCGTTGCGAGATACCAGGTTTATAACGATACGTATTTCATTTTATTTCATACCGAGAGAACGTGAAAATCGTATCTTACTCTGACAGCTTGTTGATTAGTGTTTGGTTGAATTTTCTGATGTAATTGAAGAAACGGAGTTTGAATCGATTTTAACAATTCCAACATTTTTTATTATCATTGAACATTATTCACAGATTATCAGTTATTAAGAAGCTAAAGGTAGAATGGAATATTTTACTTTTGATTTCCACATGTTCCCTGAGAAATACTTCAGAATTCAATTACGATTGTGTGATATGTTAGATATTTTGCAGTTTTTTTTTTTTTCGAATGAATCACTAGCCGTTCTAATGAATGATTTTTTTGAGGATTTCATGCCAAAAGCCTACGTAATGAATGATGACAGCACACGCCGTAGTTTATTTTTCAATCTCAAGATGATTTGTAATTCATGTCATGAATATATTATGAGAGGTTTTCAACACTGGTTGTCACACCATAATGGGATTATATTTTTCCAAATATTTAGAATACAAAACAAATTGTTCAGAAATTATTGAAATATATCAGCATTTTTGTTATTCAACGTTATTGATACTAATTATTCATAATTCATTGTTTTTATCAAACTTCGTGAGTTCAACATTAATCTGCAACCAAAATTCAAATCACTTATTTTCAAGTTATATGTCGAAATATCAGCCTGTTGATACCGGGTTGCTACCATGTTATATGATTCTACCTTTGACGTACACCCGGCGACAAAAATATACCGATGATCACGAATACTTGTCGGTATGCAAATGTAACTTACCGTTATAAACCTGATATTTCGCGACAAAATGCCTATAGTTTGTTATTCTGAAAGTTATAGGTTCTACTGAGGAGTGGTATTGTCTCTATTATTACCTTTATTGAAACCTGTTACTAAGCAAAAAGAGAGATATTTTATAAAAAATACAAATCGAATAAGGCAATCAAATCCACACAAAAAGGATTGAAATTGATTTTTCTTGAGACTTTGGTCGTCACCTAGCAGATGGAGTTGCCTCTTGGAGGTTTACACCATCTGCACCAGTTTAATAGTAGAGGAGCCCACGATGCTAAATCGGGATTTACTATTGGATTGCCAAGCTTATATGATGAAAGGAAAAAAAATTGTTTTGTAATGTATATCTTTTCATTGGTGGGGGAGCGGCTATAGATTTCACCATTGGTTTCATCATATAAGCTTCGCAATCCAATAGTAAATCCCGATTTAGCATCGTGGGCTCCTCTACTATTAAACTGGTGCAGATGGTGTAAACCTCCAAGAGGCAACGCCATGTGCTGGGTGACGACCAAAGTCTCAAGAAAAATCAATTTCAATCCTTTTTGTGTGGATTTGATTGCCTTATTCGATTTGTATTTTTTATAAAATATCTCTCTTTTTGCTCAGTAACAGGTTTCAATAAAGGTAATAATAGAGACAATACCACTCCTCAGTAGAACCTATAACTTTCAGAATAACAAACTATTCCAAATCATTGGCTGTATTATGAAAACTCAATGAATTTCATCTCCATCTTCCAATGAACTGTTTTCGCTATCGCTTGGTTTCTTTCTAATAGAATTGTTTGCAGTGGGTTTACCATAGAAATACTTCGTAATAATGACTTTGTAGAACAGTGTTACCCACTGGGAATTATAAACGTATGGCCTTCGAAAAATGTGCATCTCAAATATTTGAATACTTTTGAACATAAAGTTCCCAAGTACTGTCACTTTTACCTTAACAACAATTAGAATATCTCTGGTGATTTCGATTGTAGAATGATAATTTCAGTTATATTCAGAATCTGTCATTTTTAGACCTTCTTTGGAGGAGAAAAATGTTCTCGGTTTATCTGGAAAGAACTATTTCAAAAATTCATCTACTTCATTCATGACTGTTTAGAAAATGTATAAGCACCAGTTCAAAGACGAAGAGTTGTATTTTCGGTGCAGAACAAAATCATTGGTAAGACTTCGATCAATTTGCTCGAATAATCATTGTTCTGGTAGCATTTTGAAATGTGATGCACTCAAGAGCATTGTGATGTTCGAATTATAAAAGTATTCATATCTCCGGAACACATCAATGGATTTTCTTTCAATTGTCACCAATTTTTTCCGAAGATTACGATAATGTAATGTTTTGAGGAAACATGTATCAAATTAATAAAGTAATTTGACTGTATATTTCCACAACAGGAGTCACCTGCATGCTTATTGTTTAGTCTGGAGGCCACGAGTTAACAAGGCAACTACAGTGAATTCAAGTCATAGTATAGTGTAACACAACTTCGGAGAGTTGTGGTTGGAACGCTTGTTCGCCGGATGAAGTCAAGCAAAATCTCGAAATAACTTTTTTCTTTGACAATATATTTTTCAGAACTGAAGATGATATCGACAACAGGTATGATAGCAATGATAAATTCGCAAACGAGAAAAATGTATTGTAACTTGTGGATTCGACTTTTTGTTCCTTCAATACATTTTTTGTCCTCAGCGAATGAGTTAATTTTTGCTATCATACCTATTGTTGATATTATTTTAGGTTCGGAAAAATATATTCTCGAAATAAAAAAAAATATGTTTTTTCTCTGATCTAAAATGGAAACGCAATGAATCAGAGGGGATGACGAATTCATGAATAACAAATCTGCTTCTGAGGATGTAGGGGGTAGGTAGCCTTATTGATAAAGGACTTCGGATAATTTAATTGAAGATTGAAAAGTATAAAGCCCTGAGATATTTCGTTGCGAGATACCAGGTTTATAACGATACGTATTTCATTTTATTTTCTTTCATACCGAGCGAACGTGAAAATCGTATCTTACTCTGACAGCTTGTTGATTAGTGTTTGGTTGAATTTTCTAATGTTATTGACGCAACGGAGTTTGAATCGATTTTATCGATTCCATAATTGTTTATCATCATTGAACATTATTCACAGATTATCAGTTATCATGAAGCTGAAGGTAGAATGGGATATTTTACTTTTGATTTCCACATGTTTCCTGAGAAATACTTCAGAATTCAATTATGATTGTGTGATATGTTAGATATTTTGCAGTTTTTTTTTCGAATGAATCACTAGCCGTTCTAATGACTGATTTTTTTGAGGATTTCATGCCAAAAGCCTACGTAATGAATGATGACAGCACACGCCGTAGTTTATTTTTCATTCTCAAGATGATTTGTAATTCATGTCATGAATATACTATGAGAAGTTTTCAACACTGGTTGTCACACCATAATGGGATTATATTTTTCCAAATATTTAGAATACAAAACAAATTGTTCAGAAATTATTGGAATATATCAGCATTTTTGTTATTCAACGTTATTGATACTAATTATTCATAATTCATTATTTTTATCAAACTTCGTGAGTTCAACATCAATCTGCAACCAAAATTCAAATCACTTATTTTCAAGTTATATGTCGAAATATCAGCCTGTTGATACCGGGTTGCTACCATGTTATATGATTCTACCTTTGACGTACACCCGGCGACAAAAATATACCGATGAATACGAATACTTGTCGGTATGCAAATGTAACTTACCGTTATAAACCTGATATTTCGCGACAAAATGCCTATAGTTTGTTATTCTGAAAGTTATAGGTTCCACTGAGGAGTGGTATTGTCTCTATTATTACCTTTATTGAAACCTGTTACTAAGCAAGAGAGATATTTTATAAAAAATACAAATCGAATAAGGCAATCAAATCCACACAAAAAGGATTGAAATTGATTTTTCTTGAGACTTTGGTCGTCACCTAGCAGATGGAGTTGCCTCTTGGAGGTTTACACCATCTGCACCAGTTTAATAGTAGAGGAGCCCACGATGCTAAATCGGGATTTACTATTGGATTGCCAAGCTTATATGATGAAAGGAAAAAAAATGTTTTGTAATGTATATCTTTTCATTGGTGGGGGAGCGGCTATAGATTTCACCATTGGTTTCATCATATAAGCTTCGCAATCCAATAGTAAATCCCGATTTAGCATCGTGGGCTCCTCTACTATTAAACTGGTGCAGATGGTGTAAACCTCCAAGAGGCAACGCCATCTGCTGGGTGACGACCAAAGTCTCAAGAAAAATCAATTTCAATCCTTTTTGTGTGGATTTGATTGCCTTATTCGATTTGTATTTTTTATAAAATGTCTCTCTTTTTGCGTAGTAACAGGTTTCAATAAAGGTAATAATAGAGACAATACCACTCCTCAGTAGAACCTATAACTTTCAGAATAACAAACTATAGGCATTTTGTCGCGAAATATCAGGTTTATAACGGTAAGTTACATTTGCATACCGACAAGTATTCGTGATCATCGGTATATTTTTGTCGCCGGGTGTACGTCAAAGGTAGAATCATATAACATGGTAGCAACCCGGTATCAACAGGCTGATATTTCGACATATAACTTGAAAAGAAGTGATTTGAATTTTGGTTGCAGATTAATGTTGAACTCACGAAGTTTGATAAAAACAATGAATTATGAATAATTAGTATCAATAACGTTGAATAACAAAAAAGCTGATATATTTCAATAATTTCTGAACAATTTGTTTTTTATTCTAAATTTTTGGAAAAATATAATCCCATTATGGTGTGACAACCAGTGTTGAAAACCTCTCATAGTATATTCATGACATGAATTACAAATCATCTTGAGAATGAAAAATAAACTAGGGCGTGTGCTGTCATCATTCATTACGTAGGCTTTTGGCATGAAATCCTCAAAAAAATCAGTCATTAGAACGGCTAGTGATTCATTCGAAAAAAAAAAACTGCAAAATATCTAACATATCACACAATCATAATTGAATTCTGAAGTATTTCTCAGGAAACATGTGGAAATCAAAAGTAAAATATTCCATTCTACCTTCAGCTTCTTGATAACTGATAATCTGTGAATAATGTTCAATGATGATAAACAATTATGGAATCGATAAAATCGATTCAAACTCCGTTTCGTCAATAACATTAGAAAATTCATCCAAACACTAATCAACAAGCTGTCAGAGTAGGTAAGGTACGATTTTCACGTTCGCTCGGTATGAAATAAATAAATAAAAGTAAAATATCTTAGGGCTCTATATTTTTTAATCTTCAATTAAATTATCCACAGTCCTTCATTAATAAGGCTACTTACACTCTACATCCTCAGAAGCAGATTTGTTATTCATGAATGCGTCATCCCCTCTGATTCATTGCGTTTCCATTTTAGACCAGAGGAAAAACATTTTTTTTCATTCGAAAATATATTTTTCTGAACTTAAAATAATATCAACAATAGGTATGATAGCAAAAATAAACTCATTCGCTGAAGACAAAAAATGTATTGAAGGAACAAAAAGTCGAATCGACAAGGTACAATACAGTTTTTTCGTTTGCGAATTTATCATTGCTATCATACCTGTTGTCGATATTATTTTCAGTTCTGAAAAATATAAAGTCGAAGAAAAAAGTTATTTCGAGATTTTGCTTGCCTTCATCCGACGAACAAGCGTTCCAACCACAACTCTCCGAAGTTGTGTTACACTATACTATGACTTGAATTCACTGTAGTTGCCTTGTTAACTCGTGGCCTCCAGACTGAACAATAAGCATGCAGGTGACTCCTGTTGTGAAAATATACATTCGAATTACTTTAATAATTTGA